>ML779371.1:17438-53678 GCA_009831015.1 Picea engelmannii
CATCTCGAACTTAGGGGGAACATCAACCACTATGATATCCGTGACCATGCTCATCATTGGCAGTTGGAACAAAGAAACAACCAGGTCCTTGATAACCCCAAGGCAGTTCACCTTCCTGGAGTTGAAGGAATACAGGTCATGGTAGGATTTTGTAACCTCCAACCCGAGCTCTTCCATGACAATCTTAGGCATAAGATTGTGAGATGCCCCTGAATCCATCAAGCAGTTATGCAACACCTTATCATGGATGTTCAATGAAGTGTAGAAGGGACAGGAGGAGTCGTCTCTATCCTCTACCAAAGATCCTAATATGACAATTGTCCTTTCATCTTTGAGGTTAATTGTGTCCGTGGAGTGAGACGCAGGTTCGGGCTGGATTGTTTTTGATAGGCACCTTTTGAAATCCTCATGCTTGATTAACTCTTAGAGAGGTACATGGATTCTAATCTTTTGAATCTCATGCTCAAAGCTATAAGGAGAGGGAGGCTTCATAATCTCCTTCACCTCTAGGATAGGACTTTTGACCACTGGTGGGGGGATCTGTGCTTTCCTTTCTTCGTTGTTGTCTTCTATATCTCTAGCAAGTTTCTTAGCTCTAGCAGGCCACTCAGGAATGTCAGGATTTCCTTCTTTCTTCTTGGATAAGAGGTTATATCTATTCGGATCGCTGCTGGTCTTTTCTCCTTTGCTAACTCATTCAGCTGATTACTAATGAGGTCCTCTTCGTATGCAGACCGAGTTAAATGAGGGGACGAAGAAGTATCTCCAAAGCAATGGATCTCAGGATCAATATCTTCTTCCTCTTCGTCTTCATCAGTAACCAAGTTATTTTGGAGAGGAGTTTAGATTTTCCAATCATTTCTATCCTTGTTTCTCTGATCTCTTTGGATGGTGTGAGTGGCATTAGTTGGTCTTTTGAAACTACCCCTATTATCAGCATTTGGGGGATTCCTATAGCTCTGATTTCCATCCAATTCCAACCTTTCCACTTTAGCAAAAAGTGATTTTAGTAGCTTGGTTACTTCATCCATTTGAGCGGGGGCAGTAGAGGAAAACTCTCATCCACACATCTTCATTTTCGATGACCTGAATCTCCGCAAATCTATAAAAGGATGCAAGGTGCTCTTCTGCAGTCACGTCTCCCTCCCCTGTGAACTCGGGCATGTACTTAAGGTAGTCTGTGGCTGGGAGAGCATTCATAGGCTGAGGTAAAGCCAGAGGGGCGTATCTAGCAACCAATATCTCAACCATCTTGTTCCTAAGATGATTAGCACATTCCATTTGGACGTGAACTGGAGGAGAACCAGGAGGAGATGGAGTTTGGACAGGTGAGACTGGGGCTGTGCTTCTGGAAGAAAAAGGAAAAGGCTGAGCGTTAGGAGATAAAGATGAGGGGCTAGAGGGAACATAGGTTTCCCCTTCATTAACTGCAACAACTCTAACAGGGGGAGGAGTGGTAAAGCCTAGAGTGGGAAATCCTTCTAAGGTTTTGGGTCTGAACCACTTCACAACTTTAGGGTAGATAGGGGTGTCAAAACTCTCTCCTTCCAAACCAAGAATAGGAGGGGAGAAATCAATAGGAAAACTCCTAAAATTTAAATTTCTTGAAACTCCAGCAAATGGTATAACATGAGTATAAGAAGCAGCTACTGAAGTTTGTAAATAGGGATTAAGAAGATTACCAGGATCACCTAGTACAAGAGTTGAAGTACCTTCCTGAATGGTTTTTCCTTTTTTGATAATTTTCTCTGGGTCAGCTTCAAGTGTGGCTAGAGGCAGTTGTGGAGTAGACCTCGTGTTTCTTCCTTTCGGATCCACAATTGAAACAATGGAGTTGTCAGGTGCAAGCTGCAATCTTCAATGGTACTGATATCTGATGCACCTTCAAAATCAGAGATTCTTTGTCGTTCTATCTCAGGGAAAATTCTTCAATTCCCTCCCCGACAACGACACCAGAAATATTAGTACTAGAAGTCACCCTCAGATGGCATAGAAGGTAAGCCCAATACCCATCGGTTTATACAATAAATGTAAATGAGTTTTAAGGGGCCAAATGGAGAAGACTTAATGAAAATAACGTTCTAACTCAAAAATCTGGACTAGTATGCGCAAGCAATTGAGGTCTTGGATCAACTTGAATCAGTAAGTTGGAGTAAAGGTGAGTAGGAGGAAGACTTTGGTGAGAAAAGTGTAGAGGTCTGCCGTGAACATCAAGGCTTCCAACAGCCTAAGGAAGAAAAACTTATACATAAGATCCTCTTGGATTCAAATTTCAAGGAAACTGAAAGAAATCATAACAACATTATAATCAAACATTCATCATAATACAGTCACAACAATCCATGTGAATCAGTTAATCATGAACTCTCTCAGTATTAGAGGCAAATAAGATGGAGTAAGAAAGCTAACTTAGATTAATCAAGAAGTCTCAAATCAAGACATAACCAAAGAACTAGTGGTCTTCATCAAAATATTACAATAGCAGGGAGCCTAGTTCAACCATTCGACCATAACAAAATATCAAAACTGCCTATATATACTAAAAATGTTGCAACCACCAAGAATGTGATCGAACCCCTACATTCAAATTTTTCAGTCGGTGCCTACTCTGTCATCCTGTGCAGGCCTTCTTATGTTAGACGCGAGCCCAACTTAGTTATGTGCTTTGCCGAAAAATCTGTCCCTCGGGAAACTTCAGATTGACAATCTCCCCCCATGGCCATTCTCAGTATGCTTTCCATTTATGGGGTGAGACAACGTCTCAAATGCCACCGCTATTTCCATTAACTACCTTCATCGGGATCGGGACGAGGCCTGACACCCATGAATGTTCCAGGCGCTACCCATGACTTCTTCGAGTCAATCCTGATGCCTTGAGGCCGTGCAGATCTTCTTTTGCGACCAATATGAGCGCTTTCCACCTTTGGTGCAACTCCTCTCCATCGCTCCATCCTGCATGCGACTTCGGGCCATAACTTGACGCTCATATCCAAAGGTGCTTCAAGATTTCATTTTTCGGTAGTCTTCACTCCACTTGATTCCAAATATCTCGATGCCCAGACTTGCTTTGAATTTGACGACCATGATTGCTTCCTCAAAAACCCTAGTTGCCAGCCGCTCAATAGGTGGTTACCCTTCTTTATTGCCCCACTTTCCATATGACCACATGCTATGACCATGGGCCCAATTCCTGGGCGCTTTGTGACTTCGTTCTTTGCAAACTTATGCCGTGCTCCATGCTAAAACCTCTGATTTGCGAAATCACGAATTCTTAGATCTGGTGCCACGCGTCCCTCTAGATCGGACGACCCACACTAATTTCGGGTTTCAGGAGTTCATACCTTTGATGAACAACTTTAACGACATTTCGAGCTGCTGATTCTCATAATTATTTTCCATCGTTGATCTCTCCTAATGAGATCTACGGCCTAGATTAAATCTTTTCTCGACCTTTTGACTTCGGGATTTTGCTCTGGCGCTATACTTCGCGCAACTTTTGACCTTCTGAAAGAACGCACACCGTTGATCGATTCACCTAATCGATCTTCGCCATTGAAAGATTAAAACTGCTTTCTACTTGTGCTTCAAGCTCGAAATGGACTGTTAGGAAAGTTGCGCTTTGTGTTCATGGCTGCGACTTGCATGATAGAGGATTCGAACGACTGGCTGTGGGTTGGGAAAATACTAAGACTGGGACACTTTAAACACTAAGGGGGGTAAACGAAAACGATTTTACAATCCAAAGGGGGGAAAATTTAAGACTTGGTCTACGAAAGGAGAGAGACTGGGCAAAACACAAACTTAGGTAGAAACCACAAACCCACAGGACTCTGATAAGTTCATGTGATAACAGAACCAATAAACTAACTCTTCCCAAGTGGAAAGGATCTTTGGCGGGAGATCAAATAAATCAACTGTTTCTTTCCCTTCAAGGGAGTTGACAAATAAGCGCATGCATGTATCATTGTCGTTAGTCCCGATATTATGGCAAGCATTAGAAAATGCCACTAGGTGTTCATTTGTAGAAAAATATATTATTCCCTAATAACTTAGGAAGATGCTCTTTAAATTTGGGTAACAGACAAGTAGCAAGTGCTAGATTCAAGGAAGAAGATACGTGCCATGGGGTGGTCGTAGCAACTTCCTCAAACTGAAAAAACTCACTCTTCTTTATAACTTTAACAGGGTTGGTAGCCGATTGTACAGGAACTTGATGATTATATAGAATACCAATTACCGATGAGGCCAAAGGTTGAGATGATGAAGCACCTCCAACACCACTAGCACCACTCACATATGCCATTTTGAAAGTGATGGGTAATGGAGAAAAGGGGGAGCTAGCAGAATTAGACAAAGTCCTCCTTAGAGTGCTTTCTTGGGTCAACAAAATGGCTTTCCTCCTTCCTATTTCAATGACAGGAGTAGTTTTAGGGGACAAACCTCTTCTTCTTCTAGAAATGCGAGGATTTGAGGACATGAAAATGAAGACTAAAGACTAAGGAAAATGAGGTTACTGCTGGTTTCTAAGATGCCTTTGCTTGGCTTCCTAGCATTCACAGATACTTATATCTTGTTCAACTACTTCCCAAGAGAATTCAAGCTCGGCTCGCGTACTAGCAGTTTCCAGGATAGTATTGAATAAAGTCGAGGCAATGTTATTATGGTCTTTAAGGCCGGGTTCAACATTAGGTTTCCTTGTAGAAGGTATTGTCATGAGAAAAATCAGTCAAGAGTATTCAAAAAAACCCAGAAAGATTCAAAGATAATCGTGAATACAATCAACTAGAGAGATATGGAAGAGCTCCCCAGTACGGTCACCAAATAAACGTTGAGGAAAAGGTATGGAACACCTTACTCAATCATTTTCAGATCCTTCCTGGCTAGGGAAAGATAGTTGGGAATGTCACCCGAGGTTTATAGCCTCAAAATATTCACTCAATCCGCAAGTATTAATTACAAGGATTAAGGTTGATTTTATGATTTGTAATTGTTGCAATGTAAAAATTAAATTTATACAAGGCTACAAGAATGTATACAACTTTTACAATAAATTAAACATGGAGACAAAAAGTGGAAAAAGGAACCAAGTCACAAAAACACATGTATGAGACAGAATAATAATCTAATTTTATTTCATTACGAGATGCCAAAAGTATATTTCTATTTATAAACCCCTACGAGGGTATGGACCAAAGTCAGATTTAGAGATCTCCGATGGGCACCATACAAAAAGACTCCGACAGTAAAATAAAACTAAAATTAATGATCTGGATCAGCTTGCCACAAAAATGTTGCCATTTGACTCTGCAAGATATCCTTTATCAGCCATGAAAATTAATTCATAAACATATAAGAATACACAAACTATCAAGGATGAATCAACACCTCTAAAACAAGTGCCTGAAAAGTATGATTTAGTTTTGAACCTTGCTGCCTTCAATAAGTCCATGCTGTCAACAAGAGGATTAGGCTTTCAAGTAAACTCAGAAATGAATGAAAACTGAAACTATCTCATATAACTAAAGATAAAATCTTAGTCTTGTCTTTCTCCTTCCATTCTCCCTTGTCTCTTCTTCTCATTGAACCTTTATTTTTCTCAATAAGTTGAGGTGGTTCAACTACTTTTTTAGTTAAGTCAAATTAACTTAACTAATTATTTTAGGGAGAAATAACTAATAAAAATATATAAATAAGGGTCTAGTTAATACTTACTAAATAGGTGGGATCCCTTGTGACTCCCATCATTTTTTTTGCCAATCATCAATTATAAAATACAAAATTTTATCGTTTGGATCATGTAACACCCTTGTAGCTCCCCTTGATATTATTCAAATCGAATATTTAAATATCAACAAAATCTAAGGACATATCCCAAAGCAATATATCCATTTTATCCACAAAAATATTTAAAATAAAGCTTGTTGTCCCCAAAAGTTGAAAATTATCAAATATTGTCTTCATTGCAGAAAATCATAAAAAAAATTTAAAATCCATATTTGCTGCTTTGCGAGGCATATTTCCTCTTCTCATTGTTGTATCCAACTGACTTTCCTTGAGTGACCCTTGGTTGGTTAGACTCTTTAGGCTGTATTTCGTTGATCACATGGGAGAAATCATATTTGAGGTGGAGGTGTGAAGACACAAACTTAGAATACTCCGTGGATGAATTGGAGGGGGAAACCGCTGCTTTTCCTTTGTCATGCACAGGTTGCGGAATATCAGTTTTTAACCTTTTTCTAGCGTGCAAGGATTGTACTAGCGAACAACAGGAGAAATTTGAACATTTGGGTTAATTGGTGGTGGTAAAGGTAAGGACACACCAGGCCATCTACAGTGGTGGGAGACAGACTGATGAACAATTTCTTGCCAACCGTCATTAGTGGGGACTTTGGGCTGCAAAGACACATGTGGAGGAACGAGAATGCCAGGAAAATTTTGAGGAGGCTGAAAAGGGGGTCTGTTAGGTTGGGGATGCAAGATACCATGGCCAACCAAATTAAAAAACCTAGCTTGAAACAACTGGTTCAACTCTTGTGGATCAACATGGAAATGAATAGAAAACCGAGGCCTTTTATGGCCTCGCTATCGGTTACCTCTGCCTCTATTATTTTGGACATTGCTGCCTCTACTGAAAAAACTCATCCTGTAGCAAAAATTAACCAATCATGAAATTCTTAATAACTCATACATGAGACTCTGCTCACATAAATCAAAAGTTGGCTCTAGAATTTACTTACGAGACACATGCAATCCATCTATAACATGTCATTTATTAATTGGCACGTGAACAAGGAATTGATTTGGTTAATGGGAAATATGGAGGGATTGTATTTAGCAAAAAATGATATCATGGAGGGGAAGGAATATATGAATACTGTTCCAACAATTAATAAAACAATCAACTGTGTATCTAAACATATCCAGAACATCAGTCCTCAACCCTTGCCATATCAACTTCCTTTCATTTCCACACAAACTCCTCTTCAAAACACACATCACAGAACAGGGAATGAATAAGTGAAATTGGGATCGTGGAGTGGGTGTATTTAGCGAAAAATGATATCATGGAGGGGGAACTCCTACGGATACTGTTCAAATGATATATCAAACATACCATCTCTGATGTAAAATTGCAATCAAAATATCTTACTGTTTAAAAATGTAAAGTTTAAACCATACTCTGTTTCCAAAACAACAACCCAAAACTAGTGCTTGCTTCACAAAACTGCTCACTTGCTTTAGAAACTGTATTACACAGTTACCAATTTAATATTCCCATGATTTTGAAAAATAACCATAATAACAATACTTCATGTATATAACAGAGTTGAAAATGAACAACATCATAATTGCCATAGGAAATACAACAACATTCTTGGAGTGGAAAGGCTACAACCATAATATCAACATCAACAAAGTTCTTAAAACCCATAGGGTCCCATGAAGTGCCCCAAAACAAATCCTTGTATATAACCATAATTCAATCGAAGCACAATTTGCCAAAATTCCTCATCCTATTTCATTCTGGTTCGTATACTTTATTCGAGCATCATAGGACTTATACACTGGTGCTTTTCATAATTACAATAGAACATGGAAAGTTTATGTCTTAACAATAATTCGCAACATTGCTATTGACCTCATGAGCTTCATATGGATAGATTGTAACTTCAAGAGAATAAGTGAATTCAACACTTCCACGATATTTTCATAGCAAGTGACCAATCATAACACATGCCCAAACAAAAGAGAACGAACAATGCTTTCATCAAATTTTGGGTAAGCAACGCCTTCACAATAATGCATAGGGTTTAATATGCAACATTGACAGTAAGTGGTAGAAGAAAGTGGGCTAACAACCTGTGATTTTGTCTAGAACAAAGCAGGAAAGGTTTATTCCCACATAGTGTTCCACATTAATACTCACGGAGTCAGGTTATGGCGTGGGCATATTAGCCACGAAGACCAACAGTCTTAACATACACGTGGGGTGTTCACAAAAACCCACAGGTAAGAGGCAGAGAGAACCCATTCTCGAATAGGGAAGAAAACCCAAAACAAAGAACCAGAGACAAGGCAGGCCCAGGAGTTTCCCCAACCACAATATTTTTCATAAAAAAGTTGCGAACAACTACACATAGTAAAAGCCACCCACGACTCTTTTAATGCCAATGGTACGAAAACAACCAACAAAGGAAACCAAAATTTGCAAACAACCAATACACAGTCCAAATTCATCATAAGAGCTTTTGAAATACACAGACCGTGAGCAAATAAGAGCCAACTATTGATTTAAAGAGAAGAGAGAATTTTCATGGATGGAAAAGCAAGAAAACCCCATACCTGTGTAAAATATTGGTTAAGGAGAAATGACCATGTTGTATACCTCCTCCACGACCGAGCAAAGTGGAGCAACAACAACCAACAACAACCAACAAAGAAAAATGAAAGAATGACTAGGGTGGTGGGATCGAGGTGAGTTTGAGTGACATGCATTTACTGCACAACGCTTCTCCCTACACATTTTCATTCATGGCTAGTATGAACAGACCCACTATTCAACTCATCAACCATTAATATTCAAAATAAATTAATGCATGCCAATTATACCATAGTTTGCCAATATTCCAATTTTGAAAATGCGTCAACCCTTGCCACTATCCCCATTT
Source organism: Picea engelmannii (assembly GCA_009831015.1). Classification (NCBI taxonomy): domain Eukaryota; kingdom Viridiplantae; phylum Streptophyta; class Pinopsida; order Pinales; family Pinaceae; genus Picea; species Picea engelmannii. The sequence goes on from ML779371.1 coordinate 26,108, forward strand.
CACATATGACAACTTGCTAGGGATACAACCAATCTTGCAATTAAACCAATGCATGCAACAATTGTAGCAAGGGTCGAGGTGATCACCCACATAAACCATATACAATATCAAAATTAAAACTAGAGTGCAAATCTTTTATCCATTTAAAAGCAATATAATCATACTTTGAGAGAGATAATCAAGACAACATCATTCCTTGTTTTAATCACTTTGCCCACAACATCTTATCATAAGCATTTTAACCATGATTTGAAGCAAATGAGTTGTAGAGATTGTGTCGCAACCAAGGCATATGCAAACGAAATATAAGTGTCGCTTCTTCGTCACAGTCACATAAGTCACACAAGGGGTATATAATTAAATAATAAGGCGTATCCAATCATTTGCAAGCAGGTACCCTATGTTGCACTTTTGAGCGTCAACAAACTCGTGACTCCATAGGGAAATCTGTTTCCAACAGATTAAGAACTCAGAATATTCAGTTTCATAGACCAGTGAACATAGATCAAAATGATTATGCAATAGGGGGGAAAATATGGCTTAAGGGAAAAGATGATCCAGGACTTTGGGAATAACTCATGAAAAGTGTTACGTATGAGGGGGTTTGGTCCTGTATGCATAACATTCGATCGATCACGATAAAAGTGTTTCTTGTTTTAAGGAGAAATTTTTTGATATGCTCTTTTGAATCTTAGGATGGAGGGAAGAAAGGGATAGTAGAAAATAGGGAAGAAAATCAAATCATTTATCTAACAACAGTACTGGAAGTAAAAATCAAGTTTAGAGATGTCTAAAAGGAGGACATCGTGACAACTGTGTAAACATTATTGTTATTGACCAAAAATACTTACAGAATGGCACTGTTGTGGCAAAACTAATCCAAAATTTATTTCAGATAACATAAAACCGCAAAAAAAGAAACAACATGAAAAATAAAGCAGCATAATTTGGAGAATCAATTGAACAAAGCAAAATAAAACAACGAAACGAAAAGCTATATACAACAGTAATTTACGTATGACGTTTATCGTTCAAGCTAGTTCCACATGATGTTTCAAGTGGGAACCATTGGTACTATAGGAAAACAATTGCTCTCCCAAGTCTTTTAAAAGATAAGAGTTTGCCCCTAAGACAAAAGCAATTTTGAAACGACCTAACCATAATTTATTAAACTTCGAATGTCTTCCTCTGTCAGCATGGGCTGAGTCCCAAAGCAAGACTTTCTCACTTACTTTAAATTTGACGGCTTTTGCTCATTTGTTAAAATATTTCTTCACGGTTTGTTGTCTTCTGTTTATGTTTTCTAAGGCAAACATTATTTATTTTTCTAAGGCTAATAGTGCATTTATCCTTTGAGGGACATTGGAATAATTTAATTCTTCAATCTGTAGCATCAGTCATAGGGAAGAAAGTTATAGCTCAATAGGAAGAATGGCTTCTTGACCATAAACAAGCTGAAAGGGAGTGCAACCTGTGCTTACCTTGGTGGTCATGCGATCTACCCAAAGGGCGTAAGTGAGGAGGGTGTGCCATTGACGAGTCTTATTTTCAATGAGCCTCTTTATGATCCTAACCAATTTTTTTGTTAATAGACTCGGCTTGCCCATTTCCTTGAGGGTAATAAGCTGAGAAGGTGAAATGTTTTACCCCCAGTTTAGCTAAAAATTGAGTCAATTTAGCATAAATGAAAGCGGGACCATTGTATGTAATAATCTCTAAAGGAACGCCAAATCTGGAGAAGATATTAGTTTCCAAGAAAGAAATTACATGCTTGTCCTGTGAGTGTCTAAGAGGGACAACTTCAGTCCACTTAGTGAAACAATCAGTGGCTATCAAAATGAAAATTTGTCCTGCGGAAGATGGAGGATTTATAGGACCAATAAAGTCTAGGCCCCATTTAGAAAATGGAAAATCCGGGAGAACAAGCTGCAAGGGCATAGCAGAAAGGTGCTCTTTCCCAGCGATTTTTTGGCACTTGTCACAAGACCTTGCGAATTTATAATAGTCTCGAAAATAGAAATCCAATAATAACCATTTCTGATGATTTTAAAAGCAGTGGCCTTAGCAGAGAAGTGGCCACCAATGTGCACAATTTTTTTTGAAGATCCACGAGTTTCATGTAACGATTTATGTGCTTCCTCATTATTCACACATCGAAGTAATATATCATCAACAGAGCTCCTGAACAAAAAGTCTCCTAAAATAATATATCTGGAAGATTCAAGACGAAGCCTTCTCCTTTGATGAGGATCTAAGTCATCTAGGCATTTCTGATATTGCAAGTAATACACCAGAATTTTATACCAGGGATGTTTAGCTATAGAAAGGGTTTGACTCTCAATATAAAACAATGTTGAAAGAGGATTATCCCGATCGTCAATTTCTTCACTTGCTTCATCATGTTGATCTAAGTGAAGGGCTAAGTCTCATCCCTTAATTGTTTTTGACGTCATGATGGTCAAGTCAAGCTCCTGGATTTTGGAAAGCCAATGTGCAAGCTTCCTTGAAAGATAAGTTTGTGAAAACAAAAACTTGACTACAAGCAAAGGGACTTTTACCCGCGTGTGCTTGCCTAGGATAAAGTGGCAAAATTTCTCTATAGTTTTAACAAGAGCAAAGGCATGTTTCTCAATATAAGAGTATTTTATCTCGTCTTATGATAAACTTTGGCTCATGTAAGCTACATGTTTTCCATTATTCTGGTCATCATATTGTAAGAGAATAGCAAAAACTGCTTCCTTAGTGGCATTAGTGTATATGATAAAATCTTTCTCAAAGTCCAGTTTCGCTAGAACCGGTGCAGAACTAATTGCCTTCTTAATCTTTACAAAAGTGTTTTCGATGTCATTTGTCCAAGAAAAAGAGTGATTTTTCATTAGAAGAATATGAATCGATTTAACCATTAAAGCAAAATCAGGAACAAACCTGCAGACAAAGTTGATAATACCCATAAAGGTTTGAACCTCCTTTTTGGAAGTGGGGGAAGGAAGGTTCAAGATAGTAGCAATCCTTTCGGGATATATGATTATTCCTTAATTATAAATGATATGTTCAAGGAGCTTTCCCTTGGTGACGCCAAAAATAGATTTAGAAGGATTTAAAGAAATGCCGAATTGTTGCATCACATGAGAACTTTTCTGAGATGACCAAAGTGATCCATTCGATTCTTTGAATAAACAGTCAAATCATCAAGAAAAACCTGGATAATCTTGTTGATCATATCGTCAAAAGCTATTTGCATAGCTCGCTCGAAAGTGGCACCTACATTAGACAAGCCAAAAGGCATGCATTCATAAGTAAATGTGCCCCATCGTGTAGTAAAGGTGGTTTTCTATCTATCAATCCTTTTTACCTTGATTTGATTATATCCAGAGAAACCATCAAGTAAGGACAACATTTGTGACCCTGCAACATGTTGCAAAATCATTTCCATATTAGGGAGAGGAAAATGATCTTTAACACTTGCTCTATTCAATGTGTGAAAATCAACGCATTGTTGAATTTGACTAGTTGTCTTCCTAACATGAGCTAAATTTGAAACCCACTCATAATATTTAACTGGAAAGAGCCTAACTAGTTGTATCCCTTCCTTGATAGGAATGGCATGTTGTATGACAACATTATCAAAACCACGAAGATCCTCATATGACCATGTAAAAACATCTTGAAATTCACGTAATAGTTCTGTGAATTTCTTCTTTTCTTCATTGGAACATTGGGCGCCTAGTTTAACCATCTTTGGAGATTTGAAGGTCCCAAGGTTCAAGGAAATGGTATCACCCACTTTCCTTTTCGACTCCTCTTCCTTACATGTTTCTTTGTTTCTCGCATCACTCGATGAAAATGAACTCTCAAGAGGAGTGAATCCTTTTGGAAATTTGTCATCTTCCATAGATATGATTTCCTTAGGCTTAAACAATTCATTTTGTATGAAAGCACATATGTCTTCATCATTAGGGAAAACCTGCCATGATTCTACATTATCTGGAATGTGAGGACGATATAAAGATTGAAAAGTACAATCAGGCCTTTGAGGTAGAAGTTGCCGAGTAGGGGATGCCGCAAATACAACATATCAACGATTGAATTAAGTTCCCTCTTAACACGAGTGATGTTAAAAGATAACAAGTTCGAGATAACCGACCAAACAATTTGGGTATAGCGTTTCATCAACTTATTGCTATGAGAATAGATTTTACGCACAAGGTTCACAACAAGTTCAAAGTCACCAAAAATTGTAAGGTGACCACAACCAAGGTTATAGGCATTTTCGGTGCCTAGCAGTAAGGCTTCAAATTCAATGACATTGTTTGTGCAAGAAAACTCTAACCTGTAAGAAAAGTTATGGATTTTACCTATAGGTGAGTACAAGATAAAGCTAGCTCCATTACCTTCGTTTGAGCATGAACCATCGAAATGCATGTGCCACATACCGTCTTCTAAATCAAATTGTTCTAAAGTTGTATCACCCTCATCAACGAAGATAGAGTACACCCCGAAGTCTTCCTTCAGATAATTTACATTCAGTTGAGGAGTACTGTCTATGTATGGTGAAATTATTCCTTCTCTTAGGACTATGATATTCTTTCTATTCCAGGGAATGGATAAGTGTGTCCCATCAAGCGAAAGATATCCACTTGTTAGGGCTTGCCAGTCTCTTCCTAGGATAATAGAATAATTTCTTACTGGCATGTCAATTACTTAGATGCTAAGGGTTGTCCTTATTTCAAGATGTGCACATAGAACTAAAGTTACGTCTTTGATTTCACCTATTGTTGACTGCAACAAACTGTTATAGGAGAGCATGCTTCGAGAATTTTCATTAGTACATTATAAGCCTATCTCTTCCATAATGATTTTTGACATAACGCTTGGGCCCAAACCGCCATCAATTAGGCAACAATGGGCTATCTTATCCATAATTTTTACAGAAATGAAAAATGGAGGGTTTTTTACAGGGTGCCTAAAATTATTTAAACCTATCTTATTTATAGTGGGATCCTCTTCTTTTTCCTCTTCAAAAAGATTGGCTATGGTGGAAGATTTTCCTTCCATAAAATTTCTAATATGATTTTGTTGTTCAGGGGCGACAACCATGTCCAAAAGAGTAGCATCAACCTTGATATTAACCAGTTGGTTGAGGATGTTATACTTGGAAGAGGTAAGAGGGGAACAAACTCCTTGTCTCTCATGTACTTTGACAGTTTCTACATTAGTACCTTGTGAATATGAGGCTGGAATGGAAGAAGCGCAAGGAGGGTCGTATTTTCCTTCAGGAGCATAAGATTTGTTTCTAGTATTTATAATCATGACATCTTCCGGTTCCACCCAATCTAAAACAACGATAGTTGTTTCGGTCTTCTTACCAAAGATTTTATCTCTCGCACTCTTCTTAACTTCACAAGTGCTTTCTTCATGTTTTTCTTTGCAAACGTTAAACCAACTGCGAGACATAATAGCCTCGGGCTGAAAATTGTTTTCATTTGTATTCTTAAAAGGCGTTGCGAAAGAAGAAGATGCCCCAGGAGTAAGCGAGGGAACATTCCCCTTTTGTTTATAGGCTATCATTTTGTTGTTCATATCTTGTACAAGTTGTAGGAGGGAAGACATATATGTTTGTTTGACTGAGTCTCCTTTAGGGAGACATGTTCTTTCAAGTTGCTCTTCGTACTCTAGGAAAGTGTGGAGAGCGGAGCCAAGATTGTCAATAGCCTTTTCTTCGAGCCTATGATGATAAGGAGAGGGAAGCACATTATAACAATGCATGAAAGCGACTTGGTTTTGGGGGTGGATTAGTTCATGGATCTGATTATACAATTTGGTGAAGTGAAGATTAAAGGACTTAATAGTCTCACCATCTTTGTAAGAAATATTGTTATATTCCCTTAACTGTTTGGTTGGGCTCTTGGATTGTCTATAAGTGGACTTGAACCAATAAACTAACTCTTCCCAAGTGGAAAGTATTTCTGGCAGGAGATCAAAGAAATCAACTGTTGTTTTCCCTTCAAGGGAATTGACAAATAAGCGCATACATGTAACATTGTTGTGAGCCCTGATATTATGAAAAGCATTAGAAAACGCCACTAGGTGTTCATTTGTAGAAACGATATTATTCCATGAGAACTTAGCAAGATGTTCCTTAAATTTGGGTAACAGACAAGTAGCAGGTGCTAGATTCAAGGGAGAAGATACGTGCCATGGGGTTTTCATAGCATCTTCCTCAAACTAAAAAAACATGTACTTCTTTATAACTTTAGCAGGGTTAGTAGCCGATTGTATAGGAACTTGATGACTATATAGACTACCAATTACTTATGAGGCCAAAGGTTGGGATGATGAAGCACCTCCAGCACCACTAACACCACCTGCATATGCCATTTTTAAAGTGATGGGTAAGGGAGAAAAGGGGGAGCTGGAAGAATCAGACAAAGTCCTCCTTAGAGTGCTTTCTTGGGTCAACAAAATGGCTTTCCTCCTTCCTATTTCAATGATAGGAGTAGCTTCATGGGGCAATCTTCTTCTTCTTCTAGAAATGCGAGGATTTGAGGACATGAAAACGAAGACCAAAGACTAAGGAAAAGGAGGTTACTGTTGGTTTCTAAGCTGCCTTTGCCTGACTTCCCAACATTCACAGATACTTATATCTTGTTCAACTACTTCCCAAGAGCGTTCAAGCTCAGTCTGGGTACTAGAAAATTCTAGGATACTATTGAATAAATTCAAGCCAATGCTAGTCTGGTCTTTAAGGCCGAGTTCAATATTAGGATGCCTTGTAGAAGTTATTGTCATGAGAAAAATTTGTCTAGAGTATTCGAAAAAAACTAGAAAGATTCAAAGATAATCGTGAATACAATTAATGAGAGAGATATGCAAGATATCCCCACTATGGTCGCCAAATAAATGTTGAGGAAAAGGTATGGAACACCTTACTCAATCATTTTCAGATCTTGCATGGGTAGGACAAGATAGTTGGGAATGTCACCCGGGGTTTATAGCCTCAAAATATTCACTCAATCCGCAAGTATTAATTACAGGGATTAAGGTCGATTTTATGATTTGTAATTATTGCAATGTAAAAATAAAATTTATACAAGGCTACAAGAATGTATACAACTTTTACAATAAAGTAAATATGGAGACAAAAAGTGGAAAAATGAACCAAGTCACAAAAACAGATGTATGAGACACAACAATAATCTGATTTTATTTCATTCTGAAATGCCAAAAGTATATTTGTGTTTACAAACCCCTGCGAGGGTATGGACCAAAGTCACATTTAGAGATATTCGATGGGCACCATACAAAAAGAATCCTACAGTAAAATAAAACAAAAATTAATGATTTGGATCAACTTGCCACAAAAATGTTGCCATTTGACTCTGCAAGATATCCTTTATCAGCCATGAAAATTAATTCACAAACATATAAGAATACAGAGACTATCAATGATGAATCAAAACCTCTAAAACAAGCGGCTGAAAAGCATGATTCAGTTTTGAACCTTGTTGCCTTCAATAAGTCCCTGCTGTCAACAATAGGATTAGGCTTTTAAGTAAACTCAGAAATGAATGAAAATTGAAACTATCTCATATAACTAAAGATAAAACCTTAGTCTTGTCTTTGTCCTTCCATTCTCCCTTGTCTCTTCTTCTCATTGAACCTTTATTCTTTCTGTTAGCACTAGGAATCGCCTTCAGATTGCATGGAAGGCAAGCCCAGTACCCATCAGGTTATATGTGAATGTAAGAGTGTTTTAAAGGGTCAAATGGAAAAAAACTCAAAATGATAATGTTCCAACTCAGAAAATAGGGCTAGCATGCACCAACAATCAAGGTCTTGGCTAACTTCAATCAATAATTTGGGAGTAAGTATGAATAGAGGGAAGACTTGAATGAGAGGAATGTAGGGGCTACTGTAAACATCAGGTATACAAAAGCCTAAGGAAGAAAGTTTCTTAACACAAGATCTTCTTGAACTCAGAAACTAAGGAACCTAAATAAACATCATGATAATATAATGATCAAACATCCACCGTAACATCACCAAAATCATTCATGTGAATCATTCAAAGCTTGAACATTTAGCATCAGAAGCAAATAAGCTGAAAGAGAAGCTGATTTCTATTAGCCAAAAAGTCTTAAGTCCAGTACATAGCTAGATCAGAGTCACTTCATCAAAATATTACAGTTTAAGGGGGCCTTGGTCAACCATCCCAACCAACTAAAACATTTGATCTATCTATTTATAACAAAGGGGAGGCAACAACTGGAGGTACGAGCTGACCTCCTTCCCTTGAAAATCTCTAAACATTTATTTGATCTAACAACTTAGTTAACAACCTATGCTATAAAATAGGAAAATGTTGGTGACTAATCCAACCAATCTTCAACATGACTTGATTCCTTCTTGCTGCGCAGCTCCTTGTTTGCCATGTGTCTTTTAAAAGCATGTGGTTATCCTCATGATGCCAGCTGTTGTTTCTACAATCTTCTCCATCATCAACTATCCAAAAGTTGTTAACTTATCCCTCCCGAATCCTTGGTGTCTGTTGGTAGCTTCTTTAGGTAGCAGTCTGAGTAGCGTACTTCACAACTAGGCAAGTAGAAAAGGTAGCGCATTTAGGTAGCACCACTGTGCTGCGTATGTGTGCAAACCTTTGTTCTCTGTGAAATATTAGGTAGCGAAATTACGTAGCACCACTGTGTTGCGTCTGTGCGCGAACTCTGTTCTCTGTCAGATATTAGGTAGTGCCTGTAGGTAGCGCCACTTATGTTGCGTTTGTGTGCAGGTTTATTCTCTGTCGGATATTAGGTAGCTCCTATAGGTAGTGCCACTTACGCTGCGTCTGTGTGCAGGTTTAGGTAGCACTGTCAAAAAACACAGCGTCTCCAATCTTGAACATGTGCAGAGTAAGTAGTGGCCTTGCATAATGTCAAACCCATTATACTTAGGTGACTTGGCAGTACTGTAGATAGCGCATTTTACCACTGAGGGAGTCATCACTTCACAAAAGCCCCAAACTCTGATAATTAAATTCTTAGAAGCCTGTATAGATGGCAGAGGTAACATTTGAAAAACAATTTACCTTCTAAAAAAGGAAACATCCTAAAAAATGGGCTCACCTTACACCAGCTATTTTGTTACTTTGACACTTAACCTCACACTCTTTCTGGTAGAAGGAGGGTCTTCATTTGGCACAACAGGCTTCTTCTTCTTAGCAATGACTGGATTGTTCAGTGGGGTTATGCTCTCTTTGACTGTCGATGTCTCTTTCTCAATGGCAGCTTCAACCAATACCTGTAAGTTTCTTTGAGATACTTCATCTTGAAAATGTTGTAACTCTGCCTTGAGTTTCCTATTTTGAGATTGAAAACCTCTATTCTTCCTATAAAGGTTTTGGAGCTGCCTATGAAGGGGCTAGGCCTTTCTTGCTGCAAACCTCGCCAAGTCAAGGTTATGGCTATAACCATCCATGAGCTCTTTCATTTTCACCCTGTCAGACATTGCCTCTGTTTTCAACTGAGCCACCTCTTTTTTTGCATCCCTAAGTTGCCTGATAAGTCTTTTGAAGGTCTAACTGTCAGGTGGAGTAGTGACATGCACAGTCTCAATAGGTTTTTTCTCAATCTCCTCTTCCATCTGCATAGGGATTGCCTTGTCTACTTCATCAGGCTTCTTGGTGGCTTTGCTTTTATCCTTCTTCTTTTGCACAGGGGTTTCCTCTTTTCTTTCCACATGCTTTCCAATGCCTTTACCCTTCTTATTTTGTATAGGGATCTTAGGTAGAGACTGTTCTTCAACAACTTCCCTAGAAATTGACGATCTTGTGAAAGGTCTTTGGCCCTTGGTATTGACTGTTGGAGGAGAAGAGGGGAAGTGTAGCTTCTTCCCTTTCTTGGATGTAGTTTTGGCAGAAGAAGGAACCTCTTCTAACCATGGTGGAGGAGGTGGTGAAAATATCTTTGTGGGGAAGGACAAGCTTCCTCCTCAGCTCCCGTGACCTGCTTGCTAACCTCTGAAACTTGAACATGGGATCTGCCCTTTCTCTTCCTACTAGTCCCTGCTTTAACAACACTGGTGGGTGATAATGGACTTGCATTATGTGATTGAAGAGTAGATGCTAGATCCAACTTGAAATGAGAAGCAACAACAAAATGCTCCCATGAAATCTCTTTCTTACCCAATTCCTCAAAGACTAGCATTCTGATCAATCCAGAGTGGAAAATGATAGAATCTACATCCTTAGATTTATATTGAATCATGTCTGACATCTTACCTATGCTCCTTAACAAATAATAGGGGATATTCATTTCAACTTTACCAGTAAAATGAAGCAAAATCCTTATATGGTACTGGTACAATGTGTTAAATCTCCCTTCACATGTAAAATATCTCTTGATGATCTTCAATATTATGTCAAACTGTTCAATCAATTGACTCCTTGGCACACCTTTAGACAAATCACTGGATTGATGTTCATGTTTAAGAAGATCTTTGGCATAGGCTGAACTCAAAGCCATGGCTTTGAACCACTTTTCACCTGTAATGGGGATTCCTGTTGCAGTTGAGATAGAGGCTTCAGTCACCTCAAATTCTAAATCCCCAACCTTGGTTCTCCTGCCATCAAAATGTAATGAAAACTGTCTTCTCACCTCTGGATGGCCTCTCTGCATATTCTGGCAGAAAGAGAGGCATCCCACTCTTTGAAAAACCTCTCTTTCCACGGGCTTTGTATCAAAAGGATGCATGTCCACAGGTCTTGTCCTAACCACCTTGCCACCTTTGTGTGTCTTCCTCGATTGAGGAGACTCCATGGCTTAGAATGAGAGATTTTAAAGGCTTATGGGATAGTAATAACCATGAAGACTTAAAATCGAGCTTCAAATGTACAAGGCTGACCTTTTAAAATAGACTGGTGCTAGTAATCCAAGCTTGACTATGGGAATTACACCCTTGGATTTGTATAGGTATTTGAGACTGTAGATAGTCAGGGGGTTATCTATAATTGGCCCTTTGTAACTGAGTAAAAACGCTTAACTCCAAAATGAAAGGAAGCAGGGGAGACATAGAGAGTTTAAGCAACGCCTCTGGGTAGCGTGATGCGTAGGCAGAGGATAGGTTATTTAGGTGCTCACAACCTCAATGACTATGGTGGATAGAAGTAATCAGACCTAGGTACAGGCAATGGAGTTGACAGATTTGAAAATAAAGGAGACAAGGCTATCATGCGAAGATGAGTCCCTTACAACTGTGCAAGCTCGATAAACCAAAACCTGAGTGCTAATTTTTTGTGAAGACTAATATGCAGAGGAGGCAACACGGGATACCTGTGGAGTAGACACCTATTGGATTCTTCAGCGAAATCTCAGGATGAAGTTGCGAACATTTCGGCCATCGAATCTACCTCAACATCAAATTTGCTCGCATCGTTGTCGCTTGGTCAGAACTATGAGTTTGAGAAGCGCAACATTCATGAATTTTCAAATAAAAAACCGTTATCAGGGCTCGTAAATGTGAGATCTTGGAGGTATATTTAACCATCTCCTGGCACTGAAAATAAGGAACATGACATCAGTCGTGGTAATCATAACTCGTGGTGGAAATCATGATGAACAGGTAAGGCGCTACAGAACCGCCTGATGAGTGAGCAATGCTCCAGTTTAAAAAAATGATTGGACAGGTAAGAAAGGACAACAAGTCATGCCCACGAGATCATGAGTGAGGAGAATGGTGTGTCACATCAGTCTGGTTATGGGAGGGGAGGGATCGATCCTAAAGATAAATCATGAAGGGGTCCAAAACTTAAAAAATTTAAAATCTAAGGCTTAAAAAAGGATAAAAACAAACTAAAAGACCCAAGGCAATTTAGTGTGATAACACTTTCTCAATAAGTTGAGGTGGTTCAACTACTTTATCTAGTTAAGTCAAATTAACTTAACTAATTATTTTAGGGAAAAATAACTAATAATAATATATAAATAAGGGTCTAGTTAATAATTACTAAATAGGTGGGACCCCTTGTGACTCCCATCATTCTTTTGCCAATCATCAATTACAAAATAGAAAATTTTATCATTTGGATCATGTAACACCCTTGTAGCTCCCCTTGATATTATTCAAATCAAATATTTAAATATCAACAAAATTTAAGGACATATCCCAAAAAAACAATATATCCATTTTATCCACAAAAATATCCAAAATAAAGCTTGTTGTCCCCAAAAATTAAAAATGATCAAATATTGTCTTCATTACAGAAAATCATAAAAAAACTTTAAAATCCATATTTTCTGCTTTGCGAGGCATATTTCCTCTTCTCATTGCTGTCTCCAACTGACTTTCCTTGAGTGGCCCTTGGTTGGTTAGACCCTTTAGGCTGTATTTCGTTGATCACATGGGAGCGGTCATCTTTGAGGTGGAGGCGTGAAGACACAGACTTAGAAGGCTCTGTGGATGGACTGGAGGGAGAAACCGCTGCTTTTTCTTTGCCTTGCACAGGTTGTGGGATATCACTTTTTAACCTTTTTCTAGCGTGCAAGGATTGTACTGGTGAAACAACAGGAGCAATTTGAACATTTGGTTTAATTGGTGGTGATAAAGGTAAGGACACAACGGGCCATCCACGATGGTGGGAGATAGGCCGGTGGACAATTTTTTGCCAACCGTCATTAGCGGGGACTTCGGGTTGCAAAGACACATGTGGAGGAACGAGAATGCTAGGAAAATTTCGAGGAGGCTAAAAAGGGGCACTGTCAGGTCGAGGATGCAAGATACCGTGGCCAACTAAATTAAAAATCCCAGCTTGAAACAGTTGGTTCAACTCTTGTGGATCAACATGAAAATGAATAGAAAACCGAGGCCTTCTATGGCCTCGCTGCCAGTTACCTCTGCCTCTGTTATTTCGCTACTGAAAAAACTCATCCTGTAGCAAAAATTAACCAGTCATGAAATTCTTAATAAGCCATACATGAGACTCTGCTTACATAAATCAAAAGTTGGCTCTAGAATTTACTTACGAGACACATGCAATCCATACATAACATGTCATTTATTAATTGGCACATGAACAGGGAATTGATAGGGTTAATGGGAAATATGGAGGTATTGTATTTAGCGAAAAATGATATCATGGAGGGGAAGGAATATACGAATATTGTTCAAACAATTAATAAAACAATCAACTGTGTATCTAAACATATCCAGAACATCAGTCCTCAACACTTGCCATATCAACTTCCTTTCATTTCCATACAGACTCCTCTTCAAAACACATATCACAGAACATGGAATGAATAAGTGAAATTGGGATAGTGAAGGGGGTGTATTTAGTGAAAAATGATATCATGGAGGGGGAACTCTTATGGATATTGTTCAAATGATATATCAAACATACCATCTCTGATGTAAAATTGCAATCAAAATATCTTACCGTTTAAAAGTTTAAAGTTTAAACCATACTTTGTTTCCAAAACAACAACCCAAAACTATTGCTTGCTTCACAAAACTGCTCACTTGCTTTAGAAACTGTATTACACAGTTACCAATTTAATATTCCTGTGATTTTGAAAAATAACTATAATAACAATACTTCTTGTATATAATAGAGTTGAAAATGAACAAAATCATAATCACCACAGGAAATACAACAACAGTCTTGGAGTGGAAAGACTACAACCATAATATCAACATCAACAAAGTTCTTAAAACCCACAGGGTCCCGTGAAGTGCCCCAAAACAAATCCTTGTATATAACCATAATTCAATCGAAGCACAATTTACCAAAATTCCTCATCCTATTTCATTTTGGTTTGTATAGTTTATTCGAGCATCATACGACTTATACACAGGTGCTTTTCGTAATTACAATAGAACATGGAAAGTTTATATTTTAACAATAATTCACAACATTTCTATTGACCTTCTGAGCTTCATATGGACAAACTGTAACTTCAAGCGAATAAGTGAATCCAACACTTCCTCCATATTTGCATAGCAAGTGACCAATCAAACCCGTGCCCAAACAAAAGCTGGGTAAGCAACGCCTTCACACTAATTCATAGGGTTTAATACGCAACAGTGACAGTAAGTGGCAGAAGAAAGTGGGCTAATAACCCGAGGTTTTGTCCAAAACAAAGCACGAAAGGTTTATTCCCACACAATGTTCGATATTAATACTCACGGAGTCGGGTTATGGCGCGGGCATATTATCCACGAAGAACAACAGTGTTAACATACAAGTGGGGTGTTCACAAAAACCCACAGGTAAGAGGCGGAGAGAACCCATTCTCGAACAGGGAAGAAAACCCAAAACAAAGAACCAAAGGCAAGGCAGGCCCATGAGTTTTCCCAACCACAATTTTTTTCATGGCAAAGTTGCGAACAACTACACACAGTAAAATCCACCCACGACTCTTTTAATGCCAATGGTCTCAAAACAACCAACACAGGAAACCAAAATTTGCAAACAACCAATACACAATCCGAATTCATCATAACAACTTTGGAAATACACAGACCGTGAGAAAACAAGAGCCAACTATTGATTTCAAGAGCAGAGAGAATGTTCATGGATGGAAAAGCAAGAAAACTCCATACCCGTGTAAAATATTGCTTAAGGAGAAATGACCAGGTTGTATACCTCCTCCACGATTGAACAAAGCAGAGCATCAACAACAAACATAGCAAAATGAAAGAATGACTAGGGTGTTGGGCTTGAGGTGAGTTTGAGTGATGTGCATTTACTGCACATTTCTTTTCCCTTCACATTTTCATTCATGACTAGTACGAGCAGGCCCACTATTCAACTCATCAACCATTAATATTCAAAATAACTTAATGCATGTCGATTATACCATAGTTTTCCAATGTTCGAATTTTGCAAATGCGCCAACCCTTTCCACTATCCCCATTTCACATATGACAACTTGCTAGGGGTACAACCAATGTTGCAATTAAACCAATGTGCCCAAAAATTGTAGCAAGGGTCGAGGTGATCACCCATATAAACCATATACAATATCAAAATTAAAACTGGAGTGTAAATCATTTATCCATTTAAAAACAACATAATCACACTTTGCGAGAGATAATCAAGACAACATCATTCCTTGTTTTAATCACTTTGCCCACACCATCTTATCATAAGCATTTTAACCACGATTTGAAGCAAATGTGCTGTAGAGATTGTGTCGCAACCAAGGCATAGGCAAACGAAATATAAGTTTCGCTTCTTTGTCATAGTCACATAAGTCACACAAGGGGTCCCACCTATTACTATATTATTAGATATAATCAAATAATAAGGCGTTTGCAATCATTTGCAAGCAAGTACCCTATGTTGCGCTTTTGAGTGTCGACACATCCCACTATCCTTGTAGCGGTGGGTCTTACTCCATGAGGTAACGAGTGAAGGTATGATGGTATGTATCACTCTGATTTTTGAAGCACTAGAATATGTTGTATTGAATCCTTCTTCATTTCATGATGTTTGCTTGGAAATTACGTTGTTTGTCTCGTTCATACCTGGAAGGGTAACACAGTTCACTACTAAGTTAGTTTCCCTTCAGGATGGCTTTCTAATAGGTGGGTCTGTGAAAAGTCATCGTTTGTTTCCTCCACACTTACCATTTTCCATGTTTATTCCTTCAATCTCCCCTATCCTTGTTTGGGCATTGGGATTGGCTACGCTAGGAAGGGTTGTACCTTGCCTTGTGGGAAGAAGGGGCTAAATGCCCAGAGGGTAAAATTAGTTGGCAAGAGTTAAAAGCCAATGTTGAAACCTTTGAGATGCTTTGCCCAAGGATCCCCGAGAAAGCAATGAAAAGATTCTCAGTAAGAAAATGGACCCATAAGATACATAAACACTAAAGGTACTAGTTGATGGATAGGAGTTCTCATTACGAACCGCCCTATTATGACCATGGACATGTAGAAATATGAAACTACCACCTATCTAGTCACCAAACCAGGGTAGTGGCTCTTGGTGGCATAGCCAAGAGAAAGGGGGTCTCATCACGAGACAACCTTCTTATTTCCATGAAATGTTTGTGGATAACGCTGTCACCTATGGTAATCAAGCCAGG
Source organism: Picea engelmannii (assembly GCA_009831015.1). Classification (NCBI taxonomy): domain Eukaryota; kingdom Viridiplantae; phylum Streptophyta; class Pinopsida; order Pinales; family Pinaceae; genus Picea; species Picea engelmannii. Next base: position 42,190 of record ML779371.1, read on the forward strand.
ACAGTGGCCCTCAACTCTTCCCTTGAAGCCATAAAGAAAAATATCAAAAGAAATAAAGCTAAGAATAAACAACAATGAATGGGCTAGGAAACAATTGTATTTATGACAAGGTGGATCTCACCCTCTACAAAGGCACCCATAGGTAAGACTTTACATTTCCCTGTTATTACATGCACCCCATGCCAAGATAGTTACCCTATTCTACCTCATACACTTACATGACTTGGATTAGATCCCACCTGAGATAGACCCCAAACTTAAGAGAGGTTAGCCCAATAGGACACCCTAAGACCTTCCCCAAACCTAAATTGTCAAGTTGCATAACGCCTTTGAGCATTTGTATGGGTTAAAGGGGGGTTTGATGCACATGTTTGAGTAATTTAATTATTGGATGTGATTTACATGCTATGATCCATGTGACTTATGAACCCTTGGAGGGCGTGCTTGTTGTTGCTATAGGATCTTGCCCAATGGATAGGTACGCATGAGGGAATTATTAGCTCGGACATTCATGGGGGCTTAAATCCCACAGATGGATGTTGCAACCCCAGCCAGGGGTAAGAAGAAATTGAAGATTTGCATTGGGAAAAAGAAGGATGTGGCCTTTGGAGGCACCCTGGCACACCTAGACCGAGGGAGATCTTGCTCCTCCACATGGACGTTGGCCCTTACGGGACCTGGACGTCACCATCATGACCCTAAATGTCATGCAAAGCTAGGGTTTTCATTTTGGAGGCATTTATGAGCCTGGTGCCATGCATGGGCATCATCTAGGGCCTCTGGAGGCTAAGCACCCTACATTTTAGGCTCAACGTTCCACCTTTATGCCTCAACGTCACCCTAGAAAGGCATGACGTCACCCTTGGAGGTGTCTTTAGATGCTAATTAATTTTTTTTTATGCCAAAATTKAATTTTATTGTAAATTGGCCAGGTTAGCCTTATTTTTTGACCTAAAATTAATCAAAGGTCAAAGTTTTGTATAAATAAGCATAAAGTACATTYATTTTTAACATGAGAACTTCTCATACAAGAGAATAAGTCTGGAATTTGCACCCTAGTGAGGGTTATTGGCTGAAATATTGAGGCACASTCTTGTATAAGGCTATTTTTTGCAACTTGGATCAATCTTGGAAGTTTTTATGGTGATCTTGCATGGTATTTTCATGATTATTCTTGGTGCAAGTAAGTAAAATCTGCATTTTTTGTCATCTATTGAATGGTTTGTGTATTGTTTTATTTTCTCATACAAGATTATGAAATTGCATGGTATACTTAATGCTTGAAGTAAGGAACTTAAATTGATACTTTCTTACTTTCTATTTGCCAAGCTTTTCATTGAATTGATCTAGTGACTAGTGAAACCCTAGAGTCCTAAATTGCTAGCACTCTAAGGATTTTGACTTAGTTATGTTTGCATAAGTTTTACTCAATAAGAAACCTAAGGAGAGCAAGACGCTAGGGCCTAGAATTGCCTACACCCTAGCATTTTGCCTCTTGAGGTCAATGCATAGGGGGACTTAAGTTACTACTTCTCCTATGCATTTTCCCTCTTAGACTTTTGTGCATTATCATAAATTGATTTCCAACCTTAGAAGAAGTTGTCTACTTTTACTCCATAAGACCTAAAAGGCACTAGTTATTTCCTCTCTCTTGTTTAAGGATTGATCAAACAGTTAAACACTTTTCTGCTAAGCTTTTACTAACTATATCTAACCCTAGTTTAACCTAGATCACTAACATATTTGATGTTGTTATAAATGTTTGCTACAACCATCTAATTGCAACATTTTTTTTGCATACTCAACATTAATTTCTAGCTAATGATTTGAGAAATTGCTTGTGACAAGTTATTATCATTCTACATAGTTAATGCCATCTTTTCATTGTCTTTTCAAGCTTTTCTTAGGAGTATTTGTTGCATCTGTTACATTTTATCAATTGTTCTTGTAAACTTATTGTCTGTTGAAATTTCATATCAACTAGCACTTATTTTCATTGTTTAGTGTCTAATGAGGTATTATTATCATATTTGTACTTGGGATTATTGTATATGCATGCTATATTGTCTTGTTCTCAGCAGGTACATCAAGCACTTCATTAACCTCAATTTTCAGACACAAACTTAGTGACTTTGGTAACCAGTGAGAGGGGGAATATATCTTGATTATAACCCTAATTTTCCAGCCCTTTAGGTTACCAGGGACACCTCCCCTGGGATAGACCTTTCCTATCTCTAAAAAGTGGGGATCTCCTATTAAGGTGACAGTGATAAGATATCCTATTTGTTACACCAATCTCCCTTACTTACTTTGGGATTTGGGCAAGTACAAATTATGCGATAACTTTTTTGGCTCAGTTTTCGGGGAACACTGAGTTAATATTCCTCAACGACACTTTTTCAGTAAGCCTTTCCCTCAAATCCTTCATCTTACAAAGCTTACCTGGCGACTCCACTTTGGGTGATTCCCTCACTCCCTTTGATAATCCTTAAGAGGATATCTGGCGACTCCACTGACCTTTTCCAAGGTGCCACCTTACTCTCAACTTTGTGATATTTCCAAGATATGGGATCATGGTGCCCTAGGTACAAGTGTATATGACTATCGATTTTGAAAGATTTCAAGGATACCCACATTATATTGATATAAAATGGTTAAACAACTCTCCAAGGTTCAGAGGCCTCTCAATTACTCACATTGTAGAATTCTTGAAGCATATAAGTGAGATAAAATTTGAAGGGGAGGATGTTCTGGTAAAATTGTTCATACTTTCCCTGCCGTCTTTTTTGCAAGGTTGGATTAAGGGTTGTTGTGAAGATAAGATTATRTCATCTTTCGTAGACCTCATCAGTAGGTTTATTGAGTTTGTGAAACCACAATTCGAGACATGCGAMGATGCCCTTCAAAATCTCRCAAYATCCCTAGAGGACGAAGGATTCACCACTGAGATTGTGGAAGATCTCAGGGATGTGTACCATACTCAATACCAAGAACCCTYTGATATAGAAGGAGAGATTTATGAAGAAGGTTGTCAACCCCTTGAAGAGGAGCAAGATTTTTTCCATGATTCAATAGAATGCAGTAAAGACTTGACTAAATAAGTGAGTTATGAGGATGAAGCATTTGCTCCTCTGTCCGATGAAGCTCTTTGAGATCCTATCTCTCCTGTAGAAGATGAAGAGAAYGAGGTGAATCATTTTCCTTTCCAAGTTTTTGATGACGCTTTGTTCTATGATTCCGAAGGTGAAGAAGTAAAGGAACCCTTGGAAGAGCTAGGTTCTTCATTTTTTGATGAAGACAAAAATATGATTAAAGAGACGAGTCTCGGGGATGATGTACTAGATGCTCTTCCATTTGACGAAGTCATCCAAGCCTTTGACGCTCCTACACAACAAGAAGTGAACATGGTAAGTTATTTCCCTTTCCAAGATTTTGATGATGCTTTATTTTTTATTTGGAAAAAGAAGAAGCATTAGAGGAGCCCTTGGATGCATTAAATCCTTCATGTTATGATCAAGGTAGTGATATGGTCGATAATATTGATGAGTTCATACATGTTGGAAGACTTAAGTGGGATGTGATTGGTTCTAATGAGGATCCCATTTATGATATGGAAGGATATCTTTACATGTTTCCTTTACAACAATCATACGATGTTCCTAATAATCTTGATGTTTGGCAACAAGATGATGATATAATTACAGAAGTTTTCCAAGCACCCAAGGATGATCCAGTGCAATGTTCTCCTGATTATCTTCAGTCATACCTTGAAGATTTTGATGAGTAGTCCTTTTAGCACTTGGAATTATCCTATGAAGAATATTATCAACTGCTGTTGTGCTCGAATTTTGATAAAGTTGAGAACGTTGCTTTCCAGGAGCAAGATACTTGTGACAAGGTTGTCCAGCTCCCTTCTATTGCTTTACCTCATTATGTCACTAAGGATGCATTTGGGCAACATGTCTCTTGTTTCAAGTTTTCTTTAGGGAAAAAATTTCCATTAGAATTCAAGGGGAGGTTGAATGCCTATTGAGATCAATTCTCGCTTCCAGAATTTCCCTCCCCTTCTCTATTTTCTCAACTCCTTTTGTCTTTTTATTTTCCCTTTTTTGTACGTACCCGAATTTCCCTTTTCCTTTTCCCCTTATATTCTCCCTTTCTAGTTTTAATACTTAGTCAGTTTTTCAAAACAACAGGTTCGCGGGTTGGTGGACTCACGGATCCTCATCTCCATCCACACTCTCACATCATGAGTCTGACCGACCACCACATTATTCTATACTTAACCGTTTTTTCCAGTCGCGAGTTCTCGGGTTGGCGGGTTTCAAGATTTCTTGTCCCTTGTTCCATGAACTACATTTTGTACTCGAACAATCCGCGATCTACATTTTGACCATTCGATTCCCCGAGCTCCTAAGTATATCATCCCTCTTATGATCAGTTTGACTGACCTCATTACAACACTTAGCCATTTCTTAACCTTTTGCAATGGTGGGTTCGCAGGTTTCTGGGTTGGTGGGCTCACAAAAGTCCCAACTTCTATTTGCTTTCGTCCATCCCCGCCACCTTCGCGCTATTCCCAAGATGCATTTAGTATTGTTTAATGATAATAACTCATCATGCAGGTCCCTTAAAGGTTGTCATTTAAAGGTGAAGGGCTTGAGAAATTTCCTTATTAAACCACATTAAAACATTATTTGCGGAAGATTATATATTATCTCTCAAGCGCTTATTTCAAATATTATCTAGATCAAAAGAACGCTCCCGTCAACTTATGGTAGCAACAGCTCGACAATAGTTCTGTGGATATACTTCGAACATTTTTGGATGAGAGGACCATAATTTTCAGTGGTCTAGAGCATACTCTTATTATTCATCCCCTTCTGCTCAGAAGGAAGTAATTTGGACGCCCAAAATTGCTCGTGCAGATTGTGTTACTGAAGTTTTTGACTACAAGGAATTGGTTTCCTGGTGCGTCGAGAAATATATACCAAGCCAACGGATGATTCAACTCCATGACTATTCTCTCGTCATTCTTTCTCCTCAAGTATTCCGTAAAATGTTGAAACTCCTAGAGCCGACACTCACCTTCAAAGGTGAAGATTGTAGGGACTTGTTGAAAAAACATGACAACGGCCTGAATATCTTACCTGAATTCTTGGAGAATCCCACGACCATCCCTGAAGATATTAACATATTGCAGGTTAGCCTTTTCAAAAACCCATTTTAGGAAATTGCTTGGTTATTTACCAGAGTTAAGGGCCAAGAAAATATTGCCAGCATTTCCCGTATGATTCTTTACATCTTATACTTTATTGTCAAGGAGCAGGCCATTTTTTATTGGGGGAGGTTGATTTCCTTTGAAATCTCTTCCCAATTGTCTCAATATAAAAAGGATAAGAAATTCTTTATGTCTTCTTATTTAGTTTTCTCTATAGCACATTGCTGCCAGTTTCCTAAATTGTCTATATGCAAGAAGGTGAATTGTGAATTTGACCCTGTGACCTTTTGGTACCAAGCGTTATGGAGGCACAAAGCTTCCCCGCATTTTTATGAAGTTTTCAACGACTTTGTCTCGGTTGTTAAAGAGTTGTTGTTTGGACAAGATACCCCAAGAATGTATGATCAAGCTAGTAAATTCTTGGATAGAAAGGGGACCTTGGAACAAATGGAGAATTACAATGTCATCAGGATTTTTGTTTCCAAGGAAAATCCTTCCTTTCTACCATGGCATATATCCGATAGAATGTTTGTTACAGAAGTTGCAAGGCAATATAGCTTTTGACTGCACTTTTTCCATGAAAAATGAAAAAAGAAATTCAATTTTTTGCCTTGGAAAGTTGGGGATTTTGTATTCAAAAGTATGAGAAAAATCAATGAATTTGCAAACCACTTCCACAACTTGAATCTCAAGTATGTTGAAAAGATCAGAGGGTTTGAACCTAAAAAAATCTTTTTGGAACATATATTAACAATGGGTTTTATCAATTCATTTATCCACATTGTCCTAGGAGAAGAAGAAGAGAATCACTTGGGAAACCCTACCCACATTGTTGGCAACTTAGAAATGGTACTCAATACAAATTAATTGTACAAACATAGATGAAAAGGTCCCAGCAAGAAGAGTGCTCAGTCCCCAACTGTCAATCCTAAGACTACAAAACCTCGGAGCAGTGCTCCAACAGCCCACCCATCTAAGAAGGTAATCAACAGTAGTTCAGGCGAAGGAGGAGATAATAACCCTCCTTCAGGAAAAATTGAAAGCTCACATAAATTTCCTTTAAGGAAAAAGAGGAAGAATATTGTACAAGAGGAAGAAGAGCATCGCGTCGAAAGTGACCTCAATATATTTTCCCTCGAAGATATGGGGTTTGAGGCTGACATTTAGAAGATGTTTCCTAACATTGATCAGCCAGGAGGCGCGGCCCACCAAAATCAGTCGTTGGAAATTGTTGAAAATGATATATTTGATGAAGAAGAATCATTTGTGTTTCAGAGCGTTGTTTTTTACAACGAGTCTACAAAATTAATTGAGAAGAGTGATGTGATGAATAAAAAGGCAAAATATTGTTCAGAGGTTAACCTAATAAATATGCGGCCTTCCCAAATTTCCGTAATTCATAAAGCAAATGGTGATGCATTGGACGATTCCATTGGTGGTCTCGAAACATAAAATATAAAGTTAAAGGAAAGGATTAAGGAACTTGAAGAGACTTTGATGCCTCTTCCACTCCTTTCCAGCCCTTTGACAATTGTTAGACCCACCACGCCTGCAACTAAAATAAAAGGATCCTCAATCTTACTCACATCAGTCAGGATCTATGTGGAGAATAATATCAAGAAAAGAATGGCACTGATTACAGAAGCTTGGGAAATTTCAAAAAACATGATTTCTTTTGGCTCAAGGGCACATGCCTTCCTTGAATATATATAGGTTGACCTAAAAAATGAAGAAGGTTTCTACCTTGATGCCGTGGTACCCTTTGGTATTAAAGTTTCCAACATGTCAGAGTTAAAGAGGAGAGAGGAGGACCTTCCCTCTCCAAGTCGGATCAAGCCGTTGAATGCCTGTTGGAAAGAGAAAATAAAGAACTCGAACAACATCGTTCATGCGTGCAGCCAAGCCATAACAAGGAGAGAAGAGCTATTCAAAAGACTCACGAAGGTGGACCTAGCCAGAAGCACTAACGAGGTCCAAGATCCCAAGTTGATCCTCGACTTATTGTTCCTAACAAAGCAATAGTTCAATGAGAAAGTTGAGATTTTTAAAGGATTGTCAATTGAAAAATTCTATGGAATAAATGAATATGATGAAAATGCCATAGATAACTGAGTAGTATATTACTTCGTAAAAAATCAAGATATTGAAGAAATACTACATGGCATTTCCATTGATCTCTGTGACTTGGAGGGTGAGTTGTTTAATATTAAAATCTGGCATGAAATCAACGTGGCACCTGTGAAAAGTTACATTGAAGAATGGTTCAAGAAGGCTATCGACAAACTGACAAATGAAGGGCAAGAAGAATTTGAGACGGTTCCTATAACCGTCGATGAAAACGATAAAAGGACATCAGCAAGCAAATGAACGTGGAGCGACCATCATAGTAAGTTTACGCTGATCACATATTTTTTTTCTTTATCAAGTCCTTCATCCAGCTACTCCACCTCTTTCACTAGAAAGGTTTAACCTAAGACTGATAACTCCTTTTTTCTTCTTACCAGGTCTTGTTGATTCTTCTACCGCCCACCGTCTTCTTTATAAAAGCTTGTTTCTTGTATTTATTTGCTTTATGGTCCATGAGATCCCCAATCCCCCTCTTTAAGACAAACACATTAACAATTTCAAGAATATGTAACAGACTATATATTTTTTGAAATTTCAAGATAACTACTTCGGGAACAATCTCAACTGTGCTTTGTAACCCCGTTTTTAGAATATAAAGTATTTTAGGTTGATCTATCATTATCTTTATTTGAGTTGCCCATGTGTCCACTCTGTTAAAGTTCTCTTATGCATGCAAATCATCTTCCTTTTATTTTATGTGATCAGAAATCTTTATCCCAAACTATGATGAATGTGAGGAAATTTTGCTTATTTGCTTTAAATGTGTGATTCCTTGTCCTTTCTCAAGAACTTTCTTTAAAAAGAAAACAAAAATAGTTTCCTTTTACTTTATTGTAATATTTCTGTTTCTTTGAATTAATATAACGGACTTCTGTCAAGTCCCACATTTTGAATATTTTTAAAAATCTCAAGAAAATCTAAAGAGGAGTACCACCTCTATAAAAATGCAGGGGGATTTACATCCTCATGAGGTTGTCGTTTCGATCCTAATGGATTCAAGCATCAACATTTTTGGTGACCACACTGGGGACATGAACTGAAAATTCAGAACCTGGCCCAACGTTTTTGAAAGAATATATGACTTTGCCCCAGGGTAATCAACCCCATTTGGAAATTGGATTGAATAATCAATGAAGCATTTTACATCAGTTGTACAATCTGGTAATAACAACAACCCAGACTCGAGAAGAGTTAGAAGGGTCTTGCTAGATATTAGTCCAAGAAGAATAAAGAGAAATCCTTCGAAGACAGAGGAGAGAGGAACGACAAGACCGAAGAAATCAAAGGCTAGCTAGAGTAGCACAAGAACAAGGTCATGATTGAAGTTGGAAGAATACAAGGGACCTATTACCAGAAGTAAAAGCAAGCAAATCTCTATTATTAGAAGTGAAAAGTCTAGCCCTGAAGTCTCCTCAGACATGGCATAAAGAAATGAACAACCCCGAAACAAGCATCATGAGGAGAGACAAGGAGGAGGAAGAGATGTTGTAAGAAATCGGGGAAACCCAAAATTTGAAAATCGAAGGAGGGTAAGATATTCCCCTCTAAATCTTATAGGTGAGCAACATGAGATCCATGTTCTCCCTAATATCACGTTAAAGGAATTTTCTGGAGACAGAGAATTCGATGCAAAGAGGAATCTGCATTTATTTCTTGTTTTTTGTGATTTTCACCGTGTCGAGTATGACGATGTCATGGTAAGGTTGTTTCTGCAAACCTTATCAGGAAGAGCATATGAATGGTATACAACATTGCCCAGTAGATCAATTTTCTCATTTAATGACCTTGAAGCTATGTTCTTGACTATGTTTTCCCCTCCAATTGCTTACGATACCCTTCTCACCGATTTCACCCAGATTGGTTTGAGGAAGAATGAAAGGATATGAGATTTTAATCTCAGGTTCAATAAAACCTCGAGTAGGATTTCAAAGGATAAAAGACCAAATGACCCCATGTTACACATTATTTTCGTCATCCCTATGACCGTTAATGATGTAAACCTATCTGTTGCCTTCAGAGGGGTCAGTGGCCTGAGTTCCTGAAGAGAGAAGGGAGAAGAGCTTTTCCTGAGAAAAGAAGTTGCATTTTCCTGTGTAAAAACCTTATAAAAAAGGAAGTTTGCAGGCTGCCTATGTATTAGGGTGCGAGAATGCCTGATTCTCGCAGGTTGCATCATAGCTAGGGTGCGAACAGTTCACAGGTTGCACTATAAGCAGGGTGCGAGAATGCTTACACGTGGGAAAAACGAGCGTTTTCTCGAATCTTCTAGAAGGATAAACTTCCATGGTGAGGTGGAATCCGAATGGTTTGGATCTTACTCACTTTCATGATTTAGTGGGATCATCCTAACCTCCTCACCTTATCCTCTTCAACTTATAAAAGGAGAGGATCTCTCATGGAGAAGGGGTTCTTGAGCTTGTAGCATTGGTTGGCTTGGAATTATTAGCTTGGTTGGAGTGGCTTTGAGATTTGCCTTTGTCAAGATAGATTGTGAATATTATCAGATCTATGCTCTCATAATTCTTGGAGTGAAAGTGTGTGGGGAATGAAGGACAGTTGGAAGGGACCTTACGAAATCAAGGCCATGGTTGTAATCTCTCTTTCACATTTAATATGATACAACAATATGATTCTTTCCTATAAAGCTTCTTGTGTTTTATTGTATGATTCCTTGATCACATACATAGGTTTATATTGAGTTTATGCTATCGCTATCACTTTGGTTGGTTGTGTTCTTTTGCAGGATCATCATTGTATGAGCATTGGAACAGAGCTAGGATGGCGATGGCGAGAGGAAGTGACATTTAAATGGTATGTCACCCATCCTTCTTTAGTTAGTAAATTCAATATCTAAAACTTAAGGAAAGCATCATGTTCTGGTGTGTTTTGTTCTAGATCCAGGTGGATCTAGGGATATCAGTTAGTGTCCACACCTACCGATTAGTCCGATAACAAAATTGGCGACTCCACTGGGGAATGGATTGTTTCCTAGTTAGTCTAGTTTCCCTTCCTTTGATTGCTTGTTTCCTGGTTTCTGAGTCTATGGGACATCCATCCAGACTCTCTAGATCTAGAAGTTCACTTAGATTCCTTGTCCTTTTTCAAAATTTTCTTTGATTACAGACATTCTCGCACCGTACCTGTCTGTGGACTGCGAGAATCATTGATGTCCACACCCTGCTGTTAGGTTCAGTGTGAACTTCTCGCACCCTACCAATGTCTAGCCTGGGAGAATACCTAATTCTCACACTGTAATATACTGCTAGGCTGCGAACTTGTTTGTAAATTTTTTGGATTGGGTCTTGTCATCTTTTGATGACCCAGTTTTGCTTTGATCAGCTGGATTGAGCTTTTAGAGCCTATATTGATTTGTTTACCATCTGCTTGACATCCTTTGAGTTGCTTTTAGCCACTTTTGATTTGTTTGGTTTTGAAGGATTAGTCTCTTTCTTTGAGTGTCTTTCAATTACAAAGCATGTGTTTTCTTTAGAATTGTTTAGGGAAAGATCAGATTCCTTCTGAATAGTACGCTTTAAAAGAAAACTTTTAGTTTGGGTTTCTTTGTTTTAACAAAGTTCATTATTGTTTTTAGTGAAAATTTTGAAACAAGCAGATTTAATTTCTTGCTTTATATTAGATTGGGGGCATCCTTGCATTTGAAGTAGCGAAATTGCATGATTCTTGGCATTTTTTGGTCTTAAATTCCAAAAAAATTTCCCCCTCATGGCCGGGGGGGGGGGGCATGAATCGTGCATTAGTGTACAATACCTTTTTCTCATTTCTTGAGAATATTGATATTGATGAGTTTTAATATTTTGGGACATTGTGTATATGGTAATGATAAATGTTTTCTCCTTCTCGTAGCATAGCTTTCATCGAAATGAAAAGATTGTATCTTCATATCTTTGCATAATTTTTGAGTCGGTCAAAACACCATATTGTCCACGCCATTTTCCTCTTGAGTAACAATAGCCATAAAATGAAGCGCTTATAAAAACTGATTAGACATTTTTATCTTTTTGGTAGAAAACCTACATTAGATTAGTTGTAGGGCTTTGGAATAGGTGTGAAAGATAACTTTCCAAAGTTGCAAACAAACATAGAATCTTGAGTTAGGGAGCGGTTAAATCCACTTATTACA
>ML779371.1:72474-91392 GCA_009831015.1 Picea engelmannii
CTTTTTTCATGAAAAAAGAAAAAAGCAATTCATTCCTTTGCCTTGGAGAGTTGGGGATTTTGTATTAAGAAGTATGAACAAAATTGATGAATTTGCAAACCACTTCCACAACTTGAATCTCAAGTATGCTGAAAAGATCATAAGGTTTGACCCTAACGAAATCTTTGTGGAACATATGTTAATAATGGGTTTTAGCAATTCATTATCCACACTGTCCTAGGAGAAGAAGAAGATAATCACCTGGGAAACCCTAACCACATTGTTGGTTACTTAGAAACAATACTCAGTACAAATGAATTGTACAAATAGAGAGGAAAAGGTCCCAACGAGAAGAGTGCCCAATCCCCAACTTTCAATCCTAAGACTACAACACCTCGAAGCAGTGATCCATTGGCCCACACTTCTAAGAAGGTAATCAACAATAGTTTAGGGGGAGGAGGAGATAAGAACCCCCCTCCAGGAAAAATTGAAAGCTCACATAAACTTCCTCTGAGGAAGAAGAGGAAGAATATTGTACAAGAGGAAGAAGAGAATCACGTCGAAAGTGACATAAATAGCTTTTTCCTCAAAGATATGGAGCTCGAGGCTGACATTGAGAATATGTTTCCTAACATTGATCAGCTAGGGAACCACCAAAATTAGTCGTTGGAAATTGTTGAAAATGAGGTATTTGATGAAGAAGAATCATTTATGTTTTAGAGCACTATTTTTGACAGCGAGTCTAAAAAATTAATTATTGAGAAGAGTGATGTTAAGAAGAAAAAGGGGAAATCTCGTTCAAAGGTTAACCTAAGAAATATGCAGCCTTCCCAAATTTCCAGAATTCATAAAGCAACTAGCGATGCATTGGAAGATTCCATTGGTGGTCTCGAAGCAAAAAATATAAAGTTAAAGGAAAGGATTAAGGAACTTGAAGAGACTTTGATGCCTCTTCCACTCCTTGCCAACCCTTTGACAATTGTGGATCCTCAAGCTTACTCACATCATCTAGGAGCTATGTGGAGAATAATATCAAGAAAAGAATGGCACTGTAGAAAAAGTGTCGATCGCTAATCCCTGACACTTTTTCGGCATCGACACTTTAAGGTATGTTTTAAACTGAATGAGTAAATGAAAACCCTGACTCCGATTAATATACGCGGATAAGGCCACTTGTCCTCATCGCCACATGTCTTTGCCAGATTGGAGAACCGTACGGTCTAGTTTTACCCTGAGTCATTCTTGGTTCCCTAGGTCCAAGTCACACCTCCAAGTCAGTTTTGCCACTTTAGCATCATACAAGGAGATTGATCAATGTCAGAGATTTTACGAGGGATATCGACGAAAATGTTCATAGCACAACGCCGATCCCCGATCCACCCACTGAGAAAGCGACACGATGGGATGTTTTAGCATTATATATGATTAGATTTTGAGCATTTAAGGGGTTAATTAATACCAAATCTCGCATTAGTTGCTACTTCGTGTGCGAATCAAAACAATTGTTTGAAATTACCAATAGACCACATCACCCCCCGCGCCTCTTCTGTCAACCCATGATGAATTTAAGTTGGAGAGATGTGCGACAGATTTTCTTGAATTTCACTCATCACACGAATTAAATGGTTGATACGACACGGTAAGTTCTTCTCTTGTTTAAATTCTCTTGAGCCATTGTAAACGAAACCATTCTATGTGCAAACAAGTTTCAGAGCATTTGGAGAAAGCAAGATGAGCAATTTGAAAGCTGCATAGTTCCCGTGAGTATCAAATAACTAGGTTTAGCGAACTTTACATATATGTTTTCAAGTCTGTGATTTTTTACGTGACTACAATTTATATATTTGTTATCCAGTTATGTTCTTTGCATAGTATCTAAAATTTGATTTTTTAGTTGCAAGAACAATGCCACCAAGAAAGCCTAAAACTAGACGATCACTGAGGGCATTGAAGCTGAAGGAGCCAGAGGTAGGTGAAGGTTCCTCTCCAGGGGTGGGAAAACAATTGGAATACACTCTGAGGCCAGAACCAGTCATTAAGACATCTACAAAGAAGGTTTTCATTCAACCACCGACCTTTGGAGACACATAGGCAAACACAGGGACCAAGACGACACTCCCACATTGGGGAGAACTCTTCAAAAAGATCATCCGGTAGAAATTCCTGGAATACATCCCACATAGTGACCCAAATGTGAGAGTGCTCGACGACCAGGTATTCCCAAATATCCGACGGTCGTACCTACACATGGTAGCAAGCAGAACCCCTGTGTTTCCATGTATAAAACTTATGCAGTGGCTCTTTGACCACACATACACAAATAAGTGTTTAATCAACGACGACAGTGGTGGATGTGTCGGGGTCTTCCTTCTGGTAGAGGTCCAGAAGTATTACAAGCTAAGAGACCCTAAGGAGCGACTAAACATAGATTTTGTCATGAAATTCTACGAGCACCATGACACCAGTTAGGTAATGGCCTCATGGTGGAGAGACGATAAGAAATACACCAACCGGACCTACGACTGGTACCAGACGACCAACTTAAGGGAGCCATATATCTACCTGATGGCTCTCATTTTTCGGTTGTATGGGGAGAAAGACTTATCCATATTTTCAGAGGCATGGATGCCTCTGGCTTACACACTATCCATTTCCAGGAGCGAATTCAATTGGGGAGCCATCGTGTCTAAGCAACTGAGCATTTGCATACAACAGGCTCAGACGTCGAAAGAAGGAGAGACACCAGCCTTCTACATGGCTTCTTACTTACTGGATGTCATGTGTGCCAGAAATGTTTTTGTTGGCATGGACATGAGCTGGCACGTCGAAGAGCTCCCGATCCACTTATATTTCAACATCTTATGGGAGAATAGGTACAAAAAATCCTACTCCCTCATCTGTGATGGATTCATCGCATGCATTTATTTTATTCTTTTCAAGAAGGAATGCTCGAGACTATAAAACGAGATAAAAAAGATGATATCAAAGGTCGGCCACTAGTATCTAGATGAGCGCGATACCTACATTAGAGTGTTCGGGGCTACTGGAGCACCTCATCTCCTGCCCACGCATGTCCCTGACCGACTTGTAGTGGGGGAGATATGTTACCAGACGATCCTACAAGATTACAATGCCACTTTGGTCAAGGATAAGAAAAGGGCTTTCATACCTTATGGTTTCCATGTAGGCTTATACATGGTGAAGGAAACTGCTCAAGCCAAGCTAGAAGGACTGAGCCAATTGGAATTCATATTCCTTACCAGCCGATTCCACAAACACGACCCAAAAGGTTTGGTCTTGAAACATGCCTCGCAAGTGTCGTCTTGCTGGCCATACACCCACGACAAGTTTGAAGATGAAGTCTTCACAAAAAATGCCCAGGACTGGGACAAAGTGGTGGCAAGGATGGATGACCCTAAAATGACCATTTTTCAAAGCCATGAGCCTGGATGAACTGGCGACGACCATAGAGAAATCGACCCAAGGAAGAAATGATAGCGGCAGAAGCAACAGAGGTCCCCCTGGCAGATTCGATGCAAGCAAGTGGTTTCCCTATGACACATAACGTGCAGGAAAGGGAGTTTCCCAGGTTAGAACATGCGTAATGAATAATTGATCAATTGCAAGATGACCCAAACCTCTCAGGAATGACAGGATCCCCTGCCGATAACCCATATGAAAGCAACTCATTGTTCCTAACAAAACAACTGTTCGATGAGCAAGTTGAGATTTTTAAAGGATTGTCAATTGAAGAATTCTATGGCATTACTGAATATGATGAGAATGCCATAGATAACTCCCTAATATATTACTCCGTAAAAAATCAAGATATTGAAGAAATACTACATGGAATTTCCATTGATCTTCGTGACTTGGAGGGTGAGCTATTCAATATTAAAATCCATCATGAAATCATTGTGGCACTTATGAAAAGTTACATCAAAGAATGGTTCAAGAAGGGTATCCACAAACTGACAAATGAAGGGCAACAAGAAGTTGAGACGGTTCCTGTCACCGTCGATGAAAATGATAAAAGGACATCAACGAGAAAATGAACGTGGAGCGACCATCATAGTAAGTTTATGTTGATCACAACTTTCTTTTCTTTATCAAGTCCTTCATCCAGTTACTCCACCTCTTTCACTAGAAAGGTTTAACTGAAGACTGATAACTCCTTTTTTCTTCTTACCAGATCTTGTTGATTCTTATACCGCCCACCATCTTCTTTCTAAAAGTTTATTTCTTGTATTTATTTTCTTTATAGTTCGTGGGAGCCCCAATCCCAGTCTTTAAAACAAGCACATTTAGAATTTCAAGAATATGTAACAGACTATATATTTTTTGAAATTTCAAGAGAACTACTTCAAGAACAATCTCGACTGTGCTTTGTAACCATGTTTTCAGAATATAAAGTATTTGAGGTTGATCTATCATTATCTTTATTTGAGCTTCCCATGTGTCCACTTTGTTAAAGTTCTCTTATGCATGCAGATCATCTTCTTTTTATTTTATGTGATAAAAAATCTTTATCCCAAACTATGATGGATGTGAGGAATTTTTTTTTATTTGCTTTAAATGTATGATTCATGGTCCTTTCTTAGGAACTTTCTTTAAAAAGAAAAAAGAAAAAAAAAACATTTTCCTTTTACTTTATTGTAATATTTATGTTTCTTTGAATTACTATAACGAACTTCTGTCAAGTCCCACATTTTGAATATTTCAAAAAACTTCAGGAAAATCTAAAGAGGAGTACCACCTCTATAAAAACGCAGTGGGATTTACATCCTCGTGTTGTTTCCATTTCGGTCCTAACATATTCAAGCGTCAACAATGCCTTAAGAAGTTTATTATCTCAATCTTTCAGCCTTCCCTTGAGAAGTTGTTAGTTTCCCTCTAAGTTCTTGTTAATCCCTTCTCAGATCCCAGGGAGTGATGACGTCCAAGGTAGGCAACCCTTACACTCTTTGAGCCAACCCTTTGAGTCCTTGACCTCTCACGATCCTTTTTTGATATGGATTGATCACTTTTCTGGAAGGGTGACTTGGCATGATTTTTCCCCTCCCTCCCTCCTCCATGAGCTAGACTTTACGACTTCCTATGATATAATGCATGCTCTAACTCATGTTTATTTTGTGCTTGACCTACCATTTTTTTGGTTTATGATGAAGCATAGAGGCACATGTTATAATACATTTCTAGTGAGGTTGTACTGGTTGTATGCTTATACCTAGCACTTGACAGGTAAGTTAGAATAGGTAGGCATTTTCATCTATTGTACATACCATTGCATATCATGTTAGCATAGTTGTAGTTGCATTTTCATATTGTCTTGTTTCATTATGTATATATGTATGCTCATAATCATATGCTAGACTAGAGATGCTCTTATTTGTTCATTATATCATATATGAACGAGAGGTGATATCACCACCCTAAGGATTATTGATATCCTTTGTTGAGATATAGCAGACACATGTCATACCATAGATGTTGAGGTTCTCATGCGCTCTACGGTGAGCACATGTCCCTGAGTTGGAGCTAGATGTTATCCACTAGCCTAGGGATAACCAAGGAGATCACATCTCGAGGCCCACAAGTCCTAGACATGGATTATCAAGAGCCAAATGACTTGAGCATGGCTCCAAAAAGCCCCTCTTTTCTTTAGTGAAGTCCACTTATCACTAGTAGCAGTATCCATCCCACCAGCCTAGTCTCGAAGTAGCAGTGCATCTTTCTCCATGAGGTAATGAGTTCGGGTATCATGGTATGTATCACTTCGATTTTTAAAGCACTTGAATATGTTGTATCGAATCCTTTTTCATTTCATGACGTTTTCTTGGAAATTATCCTCTTTGCCTCGTTCATACCTGGAAGGGTAACACAATGCCCTAGTATGTTGGTTTCCCTTTATGATGGTTTGCTACTGGGTGGGTTTGTGAAAAGTCATCATCCATTCCCTCCATACTTACCATTTTCCATCTTTATTCCTTTTGTCTCCCCTATCCTTGCTTGGGCATTGGGATTGGCTACGCTAGGAAGGGTGGTGCCTTACCTTGTGGGAAGAAGGGGCTAAAGGCCCAGAGGGTAAAAGTAGTTGGCAAGAGTTAAAATCCAATGTTGAAACGTTTGAGATGTTTCACCTAGGGATCCCCGAGAAAGAAGTGAAAAGATTCTCAGTAAGAAAAGGGACCCATAAGATACATAAACACTCAAGGTACTAGTTGATGGATAGGAGTTCTCATCACGAGCTGACCTATTATGACCATGGGCATGTAGCGGTATGACACTACCACCTATCTGGTCACCAAACTAGGGTAGTGCCTCTTGGTGGCATAGCCAAGAGAAAGCGGGTTTGATAATGAGCCAACCTTCTCATTTCCATGAAATGTTTGTGGATAACATTGTCACCTCTAGTCATCAAGCCAGGACAGTGGCCCTCAACTCTTCCCTTGAAGCACAAAAGCAAAAGATCAAAAGAAATAAAGCTAAGAATAAAAGGCAATGAATGGGCTAGGAAACAATTACATTTAAGACAAGGTACAACTCACCCTCTACAAAGGCACCCACAAGTAAGACTTTACATTTCGATGTTATTACATGCACGCCATGCCCAAATACTTACCCTAGGCCACCTCATACACTTACATGAATTGGATTAGATCCCACCTGGGAAACACCCCAAACTAAAGAGAGGTTAGTCCAATAGGACACCTTTAGACCTTCTCCAAACCTAACTTGTCAAGTTGCATAATGTCTTTAAGCATTTGTTTGGGTTAAAGGTGGGTTTGATGCACATGTTTGTGTAATTTAATTATTGGATGTGATTTAAATGCTATGATCCCTGTGACTTACGAACCCCTGGAGGGCATACTTGTTGTTGCAGGATCTTACCCGGTGTATAGGTACACATGAGGGAATTATTAAGTCGAACCTTCATGGGGGCTTAAAGCCCACATATGGATGTTGCAATCCCAACCACGGGTAAGAAAAAAAATAAAGATTTGCACCAAGAAAAAGAAGGACGTTGCCTTTAGAGGAACACTGACATACCTACACCCAGGGGGATCTTGCTCGTCCACATGGACGTTGGCCCTAGACATCACCATGTTACTCATCAAAATTGCTCGCTTCGATAATGTCACATTCTCATTGTCATAATTTTCACACTTTTGTCGCAAGTGTCGCATCACGAACAACACCATGGGAACACTTGATACAACCCCTAAAACATGTTGGAAGAAGAAGCCCCATCATTTGACAGTCGAAACAAAGTGTTTTTCTATGGGAATTTGTCATCTTGGCCACTTTTGGAAGATCGACGCTCACCTGCTCATATGCAGGGAGCACTATCACTTTTTGTTTATCTACCTGGGAATGTTGTAGCACTCTGTTGCCCATTGTAAAGGAGTGTTGAAATGGTTGAGAAAATCTTGGAAGAAATCCCTTTTTTCTCTAAAGACAACTATGGATGGATAGAGTTGGTTTGGATTGAATCTTACCCTTAGGCTGCATCTAAGGGAGATATCACAATTGGTGGAGTCATATCCTCAACTAATCCGAAATATAACCATGGTGGTTGATCCTCTCAAAGCCTATAAATGGAGGCATTCTCATGGTGAACAAGAAAAAAAAATAATCAGCAAAGCATTGTTATTGTGATTGTGGATCTTTGAAGCAAGGGGCTGGACGAGGAGGACTTTGGGGGGCTACTGCAACATCATCTGACGATTGTAAGTGTCTCTTTAAATTTCTCATAAATATACTTGGCCTATTTCCTTCTAGTATGTGTTTACATGTACTTGTCTATGCTTGTTTTAATCTTTCATAGATATATCGATTTTGTCTAATCCATTAGAGTGGGAGATAGTTGTTTGTCTCTTGTCATCCATTGTAGTTACTGTTCAAAACTAGTGGATTGGAGCAACATGGACAAACTTCGAAAGTGAGGTACATCATACTATCGCTCCTTCTCTTTTTTTTTATGGGCATAATTAATCTATAGGAATGGTAGTGTCCAAAGGTAGTTTTCTGTCTTGGTAGAGGGGTCTGTACTCCAAGGGAAAATTCATTTCTCCGTAGGGGAATTATTCCATAACAGAAATTGGCGACTCCACTAGGGGATCAAACTTTCAGTTTTGGTTCTTTCCTTGGTTTGTCCATGTATTTCATCTATCTTTAGATCTCGTTTGTTGATTTGATCTATCCTTACATCTTTTTCATCTTTGCTAAGTTGTCTCACAGAGTCTCTGATTAAATTTCCCCGAGTTTTTGAGTTTTCTGGGTTTTTCTAAAACTTTTCTCAGGACTAACGCCCTCTCCAGTTTAAGTTAATGCGTTGATTTCTTGATCGACGCTCCCCCTAGAGTGTATTAGGGAGCGGTGTAGCGCGCTGGTTCCTTGATTACCAGAGTGCCGATTTTTTTTTCTTTGAAAATTTGTAGTTCTCTTGCTTACTGGGCATAATCCTTTGATCTTTCTCTATGGCTCAGATCCTATTATGTCAGATCTTGTCTTATGTTTGACTTAAAACTTGCTTCTTTTCATTCTTTTAGTCTTGATTGAGTTTGTATTGTTTTTCCTTATTGCGAAATCAGCTGTTTCTCTCAAACTTGGTTTCTTTTTGCTGCTCTTTTCAATTATTTGATTGATTAGAGGTTTTCATAGGGGAAGTCATTAATCTCCATACTGTTTACTTTGTCTTTGATCCCTTACTCAATTTCGGATAACTATTAAGTGTGATTTTTTTCCTTTTTGGTGTTTTTCTTTGAGTGGATAGTTTGTTCTTCTTTTAGTCTCTTATTGACTGCTGAGAGTGTCTTTGTTTGTGTACTTTTTCTTCCTCTTTTTCAAATCACAATAGTGAAGTCATTTTTCATTATTAGTGAAAGCAAGAAGCATTAGACGAACTATTCAATTTACATTTGCAATCAAACAAAGAAGTACTTGTATGCATTGGTTTTGAATATTGGAAATGTTTTCTTTATAATTTGGCAATTGTTTGAACTCTTGTTGAAGACAAAATTGCATAAAAGTTTGCATTCTTAAGTGCTTGTTAGTGAAAGAAAAGAAACTCTTCTCCTTCCCATAGTTAGAAGTTCGTTGAAAGGAAAGTTTGCATCTCATTATTTTCATCTTTTTTTGGAGTTGAGTTTCAAACGACATTAGTTTCACTATCATTCACCTTTGTGTAACGAACAACCATGAAAATGAACGCTAATTAAAATCAAACTAGAAACTTTTATTTTTAATATCTTTACACCAACACTAGACTAGGACTAGAGCTTTGGTATAGGCTATGAGAATAACTCTCCAAAGCATTCAAGACAAACTCAAAATCTTGTGATAGGGAGAGTAAATCCAATTTCCGTATAAGCATAGTTGGGATCCCCCTCTCACACAGGGGTTAAACACGAGGTCGCGTTCAGGAGAGAAACATAGATTATCCCTCTAAGGATTAACCTTTTGTAGTAGTACGATCATATATTGGGGGTTCTTCTCGAGGCTTAAATATTTTCATTTGGTCTCAGAGCTTCGTGAGTTTTGAATTCGTTCAGGGTCCTCTGGAGTTTACTGGTCTACTTGTCCTCAGTTCTCTTGAAGAATTTCGGACTTGACATCCTGCCCATACATTCAAACTCGACTGTCGAATGTACTCACCCAAAGACTGACTGCGAGTTGGTATCCTTAGTAGCCACAATATTTAGGGTCCTTACACGAGGTGATGGTGAAGGGAATTCTTTGTTGTACCCAGAACAAATGTTGGTCAAACTCACTGAGGTTCCTTGGAGGGTAACCAACGTGTAAAACTGTGAGGAAGCTTGCACCAAGGTGTAAGTTTGGTAAGTAGACCTCCAACGTAATTTATCCACCCGCTCATATCCTATTCCCTTCTAAATTTTATCACATGACGTTGGATTTCATCACCAAGTAGTACCTTCATTGAGAGAAGGCATTGTTTGCTTGTTGGTTTTCTAGATTTTTTAGCGAGTGTTGTTTGTTTACTTTAGTTGTCCTAAAAATTGAGACTGTGGACGATAAAAGTCTTCGTAGATCACATAGGATGCAAGGGTTTCCTCCTGTAGGCTACGAACCCTTACCTCCTAACTCACCTGAGGAAATTTACCATGAAGAGATTGAGAACCATTAAGACGCGGGGAGTGTTGCTACTCCTTTGCTAGAAAAACCCGAGAGAACCTTAGTTACGGTTGAGGAAGGTTCCACCTTTCCTGTAAATCCCACTTTGAAATTTCTTCTTGATCCACTCCTTGTCCAATTGGACCCCTCATATAACGTTATAGTAGAATATTACCCTTACCTATTCTCAAGGCCATATAATCAATTATATATGGAACAAATGCAACCAAATTTTAACAAAGAATACACTACCTCTGTCTGTTCTGTTGAAATGGTAGATCCACATCAAACACCAGTTCATTCTATATGGCGAACTCCATCGGGACAAGACCTTTATGAGAAATTTATTTTTAGCCGACCGCCTTTTGACCCTCCACATGCCTCTACCACCACCAGTGCAGAGGCAGGATCGTCAGGTCATCCCATCATTCATCCCGTCGAACCAACAATCAATATTTCTACCACCTCAGGCCAGGTTCACAGTGAAACAAGAGTCGTGTTACCCAGTCAGTTGCAAATTACCTTGACAATTACACCTCATATCCCTCTTCAAGCTACGACTTTGTATACTCCACACAATCCTATTGGGACATCTTCACATCCCGTAATGCAAAACCCTGACACAAACTGGAACCGAACTGTGGGTCAAATCCCTACCATGGGGAAACTGTCCTCCAACATGTAAAATTCGATTGGGGGCAACCCCCTCTTATCAGTCATACCCCAGTTGCTACCCAACCAGTGGCAGGGGGAGAATATCAACCATCGTTCACTGGAAACCCCCCACAATCCTGGGGACCACCCCAAGGAGGTCAGTTCCATCAACCAGATCAAGGAGCGCTATCAAAACCTAACCTGGAAGGAGGAATCCCAAATCCCAATCCCTTCGGACTACATTTTGGAAAACCTTTCCTGGGAGTCCCGAATCCCACTTGGGGTCCTCAAGGTCAATCATCTTTTCCTCCCCAAGGGGAAAATCCTTATGCTCCTCAGGGTCAACCTAGTTACCCTCCTCAAGGACAACCTGGTTATCCACCTCAATCTAATCAAGAAAACTATCCTCCCCCAGGTTACATTGGTTATCCTCCCCAAGGGAAAATGGGTTTCCTCTCTCCTTTGATGCACATTCCTCAATAAGTAAATCCCACCTTTACGGGTCAACAAAAACAACATATGGGAGGACCTACTGGCTACTATTATCCACCTTAACCAGTTTACGACCCTATTGGTGTCCCTATGCTACACCAGTATCATCCACAAGTCAATCGACATCTACTATTCTTAGCCACTCTATATCTACCAGATCTGTCAATATTGACAAATGATCCCATATTACATTCTCCGTTTTGGCCAGTTATTCTTGCTAATCTACCTTCCGATATTATGAAATTTGACAGTAAACTTGGTGAATACCCTAATAACCACATTATGACCTTTCATATATGGTGTTTATCAAATTCACTAATGGATGATTCTATCCGGTTACGTCTTTTCTAGCGTACACTTACGGGTATGGTGGATAAATGGTACATTGAATTACAACGCGAAACTTTTATATATTTTAATTCACTTCCCATGGCTTTCCTCACGCACTTCAAATTACCTATCCGCTATGAAACTGGCACAAAATTTTTGACATCCCTTCGTTAGACCAACTCCATACATATCTCTGATCACATTCATGGGTGGAGATGACGACGACGGTTGATCACAACAACCATTCCTTAACAATTGATGGCTGAATGGTTCACCAAATCTCTTTTGCCTCTGATTGCTCGTGACATAGCCATGGGTGGTGTCATTATAGAAGAGGAATCCATTGCTTGTGCCCAGTATTTAGACTTGGTTTATTCCCAATCTGATACTTTGTATGAATTGATTCCAAATGCTCCTTGTCCATCAACCGATCCAGCAAAACCATCCTCCACTACTCACACAGATGGAGTTATCGGTTCCGTCGAAACTTGGTCCAGTTCACAGTCGACTGTCATGACCAATCGTTCGGTCACCTCCCCCACTACTGGATTGACTTCACTCTCATCAAACTCCCCCCCCTGAAACAAATATCTAAGGTGAATGCAGTTCAATCTTCTTCTCCACGATAGTCAGAGGGGAAGAAGAAAACTAAGGAAAAACAATAATCAAACTGAAAATGAAAAAACACTAACACAACCACCTGCTACTGAGAAACAACCACAACACAAACTGAAATTTCCATGTCTCATTTGTGGTGAAGATCACTACACACGAGATTATCCTCATCGAGATGAAGTTGCCAAACTTTTAAAAGGAAATTCTCAACCCGATGTATTGACACATCCTTTTCCACAACAACAGTCATTGGTTGCCCAAGCTCCTGCACCTCCAATAGGAGGTAATCTAAATCATCCTCCTAACGAGGAAGCTTCATCAAGTGCACACATTTACATGTTTAATGGGATATATTTGACCACTCGTACTACGACATACAACACACCTCCAGGTAAACCTGATAAGGAGAAAGTCACTGCTAGTACTACACCAGATCCACCACCTACTACAATTACACCTTCATTTGGGCCACTCCAGATTGAGAAACCTAACTTTGAATATATTCTACACCCTCCCAAGAGCATAATTCGAAAGTTGATCTTTAATCCAAACTCGTGTGCTGCTCAAAACTACAACATAGTTTAAGATTTGGGTCAAGCACCTTGCACTATGTCAACTCTCGAATTTCCACAACACTTCCCTAGCCAATGTAGGACTCTCTTGGAAACCATCGGAGCTATAGATCCCAAGTCATCTAACAATATCACATTTAACCTAGATAATTTTAAATCATGACTCTCACCAACTAGCTTTCCAGATCGATGTCGTTGTCCATAATCAACATATTCATCACACGATCTTGGACGAGGGGAAATCCACACGTGTCTTGTCCTTGGCTTGTTGGAAGGGCCTTAAATCGCCTGGTATCAATCAATATCCCACCATGTTATGAGCATTTGATGGAAAAGGTTTCCGAACTCATGGATTATTACAATCCTTAGCTGTTCAATTGGGAGGAAAAACTGTTTCCATAGATGTTGAAGTAGTCGTTTCTCCCCTCGATTCTAACTTGTTGTTAGGGAGAAGTTGGTTCTATGCTATGACTTCCATCACTTCATTATTTTTTCGATGCATTCAATTCTCTCATGAAGGTAAAATTGTGACCATCGATCAGTTAAATTAATGCACCCCCGACGCTTGCACTCAAACTACCAACAACATCCCTTTTCTAGGAGACTCAAAAATCACTTATAAAAGTGTTGGGGTAGGTCTCTTGAAAGACTCTTCACCCATGGGTACCTTATATACACCTCTTCCTCCCACTACGCAACATATCGCGACGGTTAATATGATTTCGGTTATGGCACATCAATCCTTTGAATCATTTGATCCTTGGATCGTGACTAGTCCCTTAGAATTCGATACAATAGTTGACACCATGCCACTTAGTTTTGCAGAGACTGAATACAACGCCATCCAATTTTTCTCTCTTCCATCGGACGACCAACATCTGCTAGCGTCCATGACTTATTTGTTATCATCCTAGTTAGATTCCCTATCCTCTACTTTAGATTACATCCTACATATTTTCCCATCAGATGAATCTATTATGGAAATGCTTAGTATCGAGAAGGTACCTTGGGATGACAACGACCATCGTTCATCCTTTCTTCCCAGTTTGGATGACATAGAGAAAGATATCTCATCCATCTTTCCTAGCGATATTGTCAAGTCCCCCCAATCTCCAATACTCACTCAGGATACCATATTCGAGGGGAATTGGGGAAACATCTCTTCCACGATTATGGTCAACATATCCATTAAAGAAGGTATTGTGGAAAACATAAACCTAGGTGCAAATTGTTTAGCAGAAGAAGTTGAAACTTATACCGCCTTGTTCAAATAATTCCGCGACATCTTCACCTAGATTTATGAAGAAATTCCAATGATCGATCCATCGATCGTTTTGCATGAAATCAAAACTTACACAGGAGTTAAACCTCTGAGATAAAAACTTCTCCTAACCTATCCTAAGAAAATTACGATAATCAAGGCAGAAGTAGAAAAACTTTTGAAATTTGGTTTTATTTATCTTGTGCATTTCACTGAACGAGTTTCCAACATTGTTTCGGTCGCCAATAAATAAGGGATCATTCGTGTTTGTGTTGATTATCATGATCTTAATAAGGCTTGTCCCAAAGATAATTACCATACACCCTTTATCGACCAAATTATCGATAATTGCGACGGAAGCGCCATTTTCTCTTTTATGGATGGCTTTTATGGATATAACAAGATTGACATTTTACCAGCTCATCAACATAAAACAACCTTCATCTACCCTTGGGGAACTTTATCTTATCAAAAATTACCTTTTGGCCTTAAAAACACTGGAGCCACTTTTCAGCGGGCCATGTTGTATGCATTCCACGATATCAAACATATTATTGAACCTTACCTCGATGACTTACTTGCTCACTCATCTTGTTGACGAGACCATGTTGATCACCTATGAGCCATCTTTCTTCGTGTTGGTTTTACAACATATGTTTGAACCCCCATAAATGCATCTTCGCTGTCGAATCAGGGAGACTCCTTAGATTCGTAGTCTCTAAAGACGGGATTAGGGTGGAACCCTTAAAAGTCAAAGCCATCCTTGCTTTATCTCCTCCCAACAACCTCACTCAACTAAAAAGTTTGCAAGGGAAGGAAAACTTTCTTCGCCGTTTCATTTGCAATTACGCCGAAATCACTAAAGGATTCATGAGATTGCTGCAGAAAGATGCCCCTTTCATCTGGGATGCCACCGCTCAGCGCTCATTTGATTATCTTAAGCATGCCTTAACGAACACACCTCTTTTTCACCCACCGAATTATGAGAAATATTATATCCTCTATTTGGCTACCTCCACTTCTAGTATTGCTATGGTGTTAGTACAAGAGGATGAAGATGACACCGAACATGTGATCTATTATATAATTAAAAGTCTATCAGGTCCCAAATTTTGATATTCACATGTCTAAAAGTTGGCTTTGGCAACAATTATTGTCATCCATAGATTTCTCCATTACATTCTGGTATGCACTACCACGATCATTGCAGAATCGAACCACATGTACCACATCTTGACTCGTCAAGTACTTGGGGGAAAATATTACAAATGAATTGTCATTCTCCAAGAATTCAATCTCGAGTTTGCCAAATCCAAGGCTAGGAAATTGTTGGTTTTTGCAGACTTAATTTTAGATCTTCCAAATACTGATGAGGATACTAAGCCCAATGAATCCCTTCCTGATGAATCCATGTTACTTATTAGTACATTTGATCCATGGTATGGAGATATTCTTCTCTATCTCCAAGCCCAACACTTCCAACCTACCATTTCACATGATGAATAACGTCGCATTAGACACCACTCAAAGCATTACTTTATCATTGGCAACACCTTGTATCGCCATGGCATTGATACTATCCTCCGACGTTTCTTAACCCACGAATAGGCTGAACAAGTTTTAAATGAATGTCATCTTGGAGCTTGTGGCTGCCATTTTTCTGGGATGGCTACAGCCTAAAAAATTCTACGTGCCAATTATTTTTTGCCTTCTATATTCAAAGATTGCATTGAGGTCATTAAAAAATTCCCACCCTGTCAGATCTTTTAGAGGAAAGCGCGTACCCACCCAGATCCACTTCATCCCATTGTTGTCATCAACCCCTTTGCAAAATGGGGCATCGATTTTATGCAATGTAAGCCTACCTGAGCTGAGAGGCATGGTTATATCATTGTTGTCGTCGATTACTTCACTAAATGGGCTGAGGCTATTCCTACATTCCTTAACGATGGACACACTGCAACACTTTTTTTGTTCAATCATTTCATCACTCGATTTAGTGTGCCGCAAGCTATTGTAACTGATCATGGATCTCTTTTCCAGAACTAGATGATGGGTGAATTATGCACCAAATTAGGTTTTCGCCATGAAAACTCATCCCCCTACTATCCTCAGGAAAATGGACAAGTTGAAGCCATAAAAAAAGTCCTAAATACCATGCTTTAACGCATGGTGGGAGTAAACAAAACCTCCTCGCACTTACAACTCTTCTCCGCACTCTGGGCTTATTGAACTTCAGTTAAACCGTAAATGGATTTACACCATTCCAGTTGGTATACATGATAGAAGCAGTATTATCGATCGAATGTGAGATTCCTTTGTTGAAACTCATTGTAGAACTCTTACCCCACACTTCTACTAAAGATGAACGATTCTTATATCTGTCCAAGTTGGATGAAACATGTCGTGATGCTGCTCTCATCAACGAGACGTATCAAAATGCATGAAAAATAAATATGATAAGTCCATCCAACCTCTCACTTTTGCAGAAGGAGATCTAGTCCTGGTATATGATCAATATCATGACAAACTAGAGGAAGGGAAGTTATAACCCATGTGGCATGGGCCATACATCATAAAACATGTGTTACACAGAGGGGCCTGTGAGTTAGTAGACTACAATGGGATATCTCTTGGTGAGCCCTGAAATGGGCTTTGCCTCAAGAAGTACTATGCATAGAATATCTTTCATGTGTGATTTGTACATAACTATACTATATACTTTTGACTTGGTGTGTCTTTTCTTTTGCATGCACGAATTTTTCCTCAGCTTCTTATACTATGCTTTGTGATTGGATGCACAGATGACATCATCATTTCCCAACTATTTTGAGTTTGTGGATGGTGCTAGTCAACATACCCATAACATCGCTTTTGCATCTTGGGTCATCTACCACTCTGGCGAGTTAGTGAGTTCAGGAGGGATTTTCCATGAATCCACAACCAATAACGTTGCATAGTATCACACCATCATCAGACTCTTAACCGAAGCCTCCTCTCTAGGTATAACTCAATTGATTATCAACCTCGACTCCCAACTCGTGGTCCGTCACCTAGATTGTGAGTATGTCATTCACAACTCAACTTTACTACGTCTCCATTTGAGGGTTTTTCATCTCGAAAGAGATTTTGAATTTCTTGAGTACAGACACATATCGATAGAACTCAACACGGCCATGAATGTTTTAGAAAATTACATGTTGGATTGGTATATTGCGCATAGATAAAAATTTGAAACATAATGTTGATATTATGGTAACTGCGGGAGGTATTTACCTCCACGTGAAAACCTGACGAGAATAGAATATTCCGAGAAGCAAGAAGAAACCCTAATTGATTAGTTAATAACCCTAGAAGACAAGTCGACTCAAGGGAATGACTTGTATTAGGTTGTTAGTCTCCAAGAGAAGAAGTCGACTAAAGGAAATAATATAAACTAAAGAATTAGTACCCAGAATGAGAAGTCGGCCTAGGAAGTCTGCCAGATTTAGTATGAGTACAGAAGGCCAGTCTTCATTCTAGCAGGCATTCTCAGAATTGCAGAGCACACTTGTGCGCACTGTAGTTGGGCAGTTTTGTGCGCAAGTTTGGAGGAGAGATGTTGTTGCAGCTATTGCAGCTAGCAGTTTTCGTTTCGGCTTGGACTATCTCTTGGTTATGGTTTGGACTATCTGATCAGCTCTTGTTTGGTGCGCTATCCTTGGAGAAAGGTGTGCTACCCTTTGTTTGGCTATCTAGCCTAGGGTTTGCTTCCGGAATTATTCTCTGTCAAGGTTAAGGTGCTCGGAGGGTGGCTTCAACCTGTGGTTGGGTGATAATAGTGATATTGTCTATGGTAAAACGAGCACATTCTAACAAGTTATGGGACCACACCACCTTCATCTAGTCTAACCACTGGAAGGGAGCATAACCATAAGGATATTAAGCTCGTTGTGGATCTGCCGCTAGGGTTTCTAACAAAAGTAGTTACTAAATCACTTCCGCTAGGGTTACTAGTAGGTGCAGTTGCAAAAACCCTAACCCTCTCGTTGAGGCACCTTAAGTGAAGGGATTGACCTAATTTCTAGATAGACCAGTGCGCCCTAAGCCTAGTGCATCTCCTGGTACTTTCAGCAAGCCAAGACATCAAGTTTTAGTTTTTGGTCAAATCTAGGGTTGACCAAGTCAATGAAGCCATGACCTACTCTATGAATTCATAAAACAAGCTAGATGGAGCTTCTAACTTAAGAGTGTGGAAGACAAGGATTGACCTCATCCTTGCCAAGAATAAAGTGCTGGATATCGTGAAAGGAAAGATCGTGGAACCAAAGTTTGAAGAAGGAAAAGAGAAGGAACCACATAACGTTACAATTATGGAGAAGTTCAAAGATAATGACATCAATGCCATGAGTACCATAGTGGATTCTATAAAATACCACTTGATACCCTAAATCTCCCATATTGACTCATCTAAGAAGATGTACGATGCTCTAACAAACCTCTTCTCAATTTAAAACATTGGACAAGTAATGAGTTTGAAGAATGAGCTCCGTGATATGAAGATGAATGATGATAACAACATAACATCATACTTTGTGAGGATCTCTCAGTTAAGATATGAACTACAAGCTTTTGAAGAGATCACCTCAACGAACTAACTGGTAAATATAGTACTCAATGGTCTTCCCAAGACATGGGATGCATTTGCCGCAAGCATGAACACAAGGAAGGAGTATCCTACATTTGAAGAACTTTGGACTTGTTGTGCACAAGAAGAATCAAGCATTAGTACAAAAGAGAAACCTCAAAAGAAATACGATGATCAAGCCTTCACAACAAGATTCAAGAATTCTAGGAACAAAAGGAAGTTTGGAAAGAAGCCAAATCAAAAGAAGGATATGT
>ML779371.1:113155-149885 GCA_009831015.1 Picea engelmannii
AAGTTGCATGCAAAATAAATAACTCTAAAATAAAATATTAAAGCTACTTATAGTGATTCACTTTTATACTTTAAGTGAAATACACTTTACAATTTTAGCATGAACTTTTTCAAAAAAAATAACAAAAGAGAGACTTGAACTCAAGACCTCTTACTTAATAAGACAACTTTTAACCAAATGGTCTAGCAAAACATATTGTAATGTTCAGAAGGAGGATTGTTGTTGTTGTTGTTGTTGTGCTAAAAAAAAACTCTTTTCACACAAGAAAAAAAATTCACTTCTCGATGACAACAAGGGTTAGATCTAGGTTAACTTATCCGGAAGATGCACATTTTCCTATCTGTTTCTAATTTGCCGAGATCACACAGGGCGCGGGGAAAAGAGTATACACAGATGTAAAAGAGTAGCAACCCAAAAATAAAAAGATACAAAGCTGAAATAAAACCAAAATACTTCTCTGCAAAAAATTTAAAAAATGCGTATTCAAACTTTATACCTCCGGATTTGACTGTAATGGTCGTATCTTGGACAAACGGAAACCTTTTCAAGTGAAAAAAAAAGTGTTCTTGAATGAAAGGAGTGCTCTGGAGGCAATGGAACTGTCCTCTCAGCCCATACATGTATGAAAATGACATAAAATGGAGATGAGGCAACTTAGCTTTACGATCTCGATCTACAACAGGAGCGGGTTTTCAAATAGGCTCTGATACCATGTTCGACAACACATGTATTCCAACAAAAGACGAACACCTTCAGTAACCACTCACATAACCAGATCAAAGATCAACACACCGATTCTTTCACGTGGTAAAACCCCTACAGGGAAACATCCATGTCCCCAACCAACGCGACCACTTGGAGCAGTTTATTAATGCAAAGAAAAAGATTACAAAGAGATTTTACAAGAGATTTTCTCACAATCGATCATCGAAAAATAACCCTCCATGCTCTTTAAATAGAGATCATTGACCAATCGGGTGTTAAGCCACAGATCAATGGCCATTAATATCGAGGAGAGTATGAACCGTCAGATCACTCTATGTTGGGAACATATCGTGACTGTCGGATTTCCTAACTACAAATGCATCCTAATGCATACTAAGGAAACACACTAAGAAACACACTTTTACCTAACAACACATTAGACCAAGTAGATCTTAACTAACTTCGAAGTGTCTAAATATCCTAACAGAGCTCATTAAATTAAAAATAGGTATTGATGTATCTGGATGGGGCAAAAAATTGAAGGAAGTGGGTCAAGTTTCTTGAAAACTTTTGGAAACAGCTCTTGTAGTCGCCCTTGAACATGACACTTGTTTTAACCTTCACACTGAACACTTGGATAATCTGCTAAACCTATGCACTGAACCAATCCTTTGAGTCTTTCCACTCCTTTGAACCATCCAAAGAATGCCTTAGCACTCACTACAATATGTTTTGGTCCACTCTGCGTTTATGCTTCCAAGTCTCATGTCGTGCCTCAGTGGTCAAGGGGAGTATCTGCCTCGGGAGTCAACCATCTACACAATTATCATTTTCCATACCTGTGTCGGCCTGTGTTCATCTGCTATATTTTATCACTTTCCTCTGTTAGTTTCATGTCGATGATGGGGGATGCATCAAGGCCCCCCCTTCAACGAGTCTTTTGCTGTCGACTTCAACACATCATCCAAGAATTAGAATTAGAAACCAGTTAGTACCTTGGGACTTGCATGACTCAATGACATGCCTTCTCGCTTCCGACAATAGGTTTACATCATTGACCTCTGATCGAATGATTCCATGAATGTTTGACCTTAGCTCATTTATTCACATTCGTTGGAATGTAATCGGGTACCTTGGGAGTCATTGACATCATTGGTGATTTCCCTCGCACTTGTTAATGGTCTACCTTAATGATCGGTAATCAAGTGGTTTCTACCATGTTCAAAATCAAAACATCTATTCACATGGATAGATTCGTACCACATCAGGATTGGGATGAAGACCCCGGGTTGAGTATTCATTATGATATTTGCTTTGCCCAGGCTACGAAGGAAGTCATTTGAGCATGCTGATACTTATGTTGTCACATAGATCCACGTTGTATTGGTTTGTGGCTATGTTTTATCATCTCGTAGCTCCACTGTGTATTTTGGGTGGCTACGATTAGTTGATGTCATAGAAGTATGGATCCACATTGTATCTATGGTGGCCATACCCTTAGTCAATATCATCATGGATCCACAACGTATTTATTGGCGGCCATACTTTGAGTCATTTATAGTCTAAGCATATGTATGATTGCCTCATGAATGAAAAACATATTAACATTTTTTGATGGTTGTCTGCAGCTTCTACCAAGTTCCCCGACTCCATACCCTTGCTTCGAAGAATCTACAAAGTGTTTCGGCCATCAACTTTCATTTTTTGACTTCACACTTTTGGGGGAAATCTGTTACACATCAAAATTYCTCACTTCGATAATGTCGCATTCTCATTGTCGTAAGTGTCACATTCTCGTCACGTAAGTGTTGCATCACGAACGACACCATGAGAACACTTKATACAACCCCTAAAACATGTTAGAAGAAGAATCCCCATCATTTGACAGTTGAAACAAAGTGTTTTTCTATGGGAATTAGTCATCTTGACAACGTTTGGAAGATCAACGCTGCCCTGCTCATATGCAAGGAGTGCTAGYGCTTTTTATCTATCTAGCAGGRAGCGTTGTAGAGCTCTGTTTCCCATTGTAAGGGAGCGCTAATTTGGTTGAGAAAATCTTGGAATAAATCCCCTTTTTCTCTAAGGAAAAATATGGATGGATCGAGTTGGTTTGGCTCGAATCTAACCGTCAGGCTRCATATAAGGGAGATATCACAACTGATGGAGTCATATCCTCAACTAATCCCAAATATAACCAAGGTGGTTGAGCCTCTCAAGGCCTATAAATGGAGGCATTCTCATGGTGAACAAGAAAAGAAAATAATCAACAAAGTATTGGTATTATGAACGTGGATCTTTCAAGCAAGGGGTTGGATGAAGAGGACTTGGGGGGGATGTTGCAACATCATCTGAATATTGCAAGTGTCTCTTTAAAGTTCTCATCAATATACTTGGCATATTTCCTTCTAGTATGTGTTTACATGTACTTTCATATGCTTACTTTAATCTTTCATAGATAGATCGATTTTGTCTAATCCATTAGAGTAGGAGATAGTTGTTTGTCTCTTGTCATCCATTGCACGTACTGTTCAAAACTCACAGATTGGAGCAGCGTGGAAAAACTTAGAAAGTGAGGTACATAATACTATCCCTCCTTCTCTCTTTTTCAATGGGAATAATTAGTTTATAGGAATGGTAGTGCCCAAAGGTAGTTTTCTGTCTTGGTAGAGGGGTTTGTACTCCAAGGAAAAATTCACATGTCTATAGGGGAATTATTCTGTAATACACCATCATGACCCTAGAGGTCATCCAGATCTAGGGTTTTCATTTTGGAGGCATTTATGAGCCCGATGGCATGTGTGGGCATCATTTGGGGCCTCTGGAGGCCAAGCTCCCTACATTTAAGGCTCAACGTTCCACCTTTAGGCCTCAACGTCACCCTAGAAGGGCATGACGTCACCCTTGGAGGTGTCTTTAGATGCTAACTAATTTTTATTATGAAAAAATTAAATTTTATTGTAAATTGGCCATGTTGACCTTATTTTTGACCTAAAATTAATTAAAGGTCAAAGGTTTGTATAAATAAGCATAAAGTACATTCATTTTTAACATGAGAACTTCTCATACAAGAGAAGAGGTCTAAAATTTGCGCCCTAGTGAGGGATATTGGCTGAAATTGTGAGGCACACTCTTGTATAAGGATATTTTTTACAACTTGGATCTATCTTGGAAGTTTTTATGGTGATCTTGCATGGTATTTTCATGATTATTCTTGGTGCAAGTAAGTAAAATTTGCATTTTTTGTCGTCTATTGAATGGTTTGTGTATGGTTTTATTTGCCCATACAAGATTATGAAATTGCATGGTTTACTTAATGCTCAAAGTAAGGAACTTAAATTGATACCTTCTTACTTTCTATTTGTTAAGTTTTTCATTGAATTGATCTAGTGACTAGTGAAACCCTAGAGCCCTAAATTGCTAGCACTCTAAGGATTTTGACTTAGTTATCTTTGCATAAGTTTTAATCCATAAGAAGCCTAAGGAGAGAAAGACGATAGGGCCTAGAATTGGCTACACCCTATCATCTTGTCTCTTGAGGTCAATGCATAGGGGGGCTTAAGTTAATACTTCTCCTATGCATTTTCCCTCTTAGAATTTTGTGCATTATCATAAATTGATTTGCAGCCTTATAAGAAGCTGTCCACTTTGACTCCATAAGACCTAAAAGGCACTAGTTCTTGCCTCTCTCTTGTTGAAGGATTGACCAAACAATCAAATACTTTTCTCCTAAGCTTTTACTAACTATCTCTAACCCTAGTTTAGCCTAGATCACTAACTTATTTGCTGCTCTTATAAATGTTTGCTACAACCACCTAATTGCAGCAAATTTTCTGCATACTCAACTTTTATTTCTAGCTAATCCTTTCAGAAATTGCTTGTGACAAGTTATTATCATTCTACATAATTAATTCCACCTTTTCATTGTCTTTTCAAGCTTTTCTGAGGAGTATTTTTTGTAGCTATTACATTTTATCAATAGGTGTTGTAAACTTATAAATTGCTGCAATTTCATATCAGCTAACACTTATTGTCATTGTCTATTGTCTACTGAGGTAATATTATCATATTTGTTATTGGGATTATTGTATATGCATGGTATATTGTCTTTTTCCAGGCAGGTATATCAAGCACTTCATTAACCTCAATTTTCAGACACGGACCTAGTGAATTTGGTGAACAATGAGAGGGGGGAGTATATCTTGACCATAACCCTAATTTTCCATCCCTTTAGGTTACCGAGGATGCCTCCCCTGGGGTAGACGTTGCCTATCCCTAAAAAGTGGGGATCTCCTATTTAGGTGACAATGATAGGATATCCTTTTTGTTACGCCAATCTCCCTTACTTGCCTTGGGCTTTCTGAAAGTACAGATTGTGCAATAACAAGTAGCTATACATGTTTGTGTCTATTGTTTCCATATAGGAATTTTTCTAGTAGTGTGCTCGACAATTGTAGACTTGCTTAGGTTGGTGTGTATTGTGCTCCCATAGATAATTGACACCTCAAAGTGGCTGACCAAGCACCCCGTAGATCAGGGAGAATTCAAGGCATTCCCCATGAAGAAGAAATTAGGAATAATTATCCTCTACCTCCTTTAAGGTGTCGACTTGATTTGTCTGACACTTTTGTGCCGACTCGTCAGGCTGAGATCATAGACTTAGAACCTCTAGAAGTTTAGGCTTTAGAACCAAAGGAAGCAGTAGTTGAAGATCTGGGAGCCGAAGAATTTTCTCCACATCTCAATCCTTCGTTACCTTGGGCTTATCCATTTCCTGTGGTACAATTCCCACCTCCCAGATCAGATATGGCTGATAGTAGCCCTCTTCACTAGGCCTCTATGGATGACACTATGCCAGTGTCTACATCGAGATCCCCTATAAATCCCACCATGATGATCATCACCAGAGTGATCTGTCCTCCATGTGTGTCCAGTCACATGACTGTTGTTAGTCAATTAAGTTTTGTCGTTCGGACTAGCAACATTTTTTCGTTGGTCATTGGTCACTCTTAAGTTATGAGTGTAGTTGCATCTCTACCATCAACAACAAATGTTTTTTCGTATGGTATGTCGTCATTGGATGTGCTAAACACATTGGGTTCTTCTCAGTTGATGTCTCATGCGTTGAGTGTTGGTCTAGGGAGCACTTCGACTCCTTACCAAGAATTTCCTTGGGACAGAGGTCGTATTCCTCCGTCGTCCCCATTCATCGGGAGCAGAGCTTTCCTGTCTTCCAACCGTAACGTCGCCTGGGGCTAGTGCACTTCTACAGGTAGCAGATCTCAGTCTTCTATTATGTCATCCACTTCGATCATGTTCGCACTGTATGGTGGGTTCAGGAGTAACCCTTTCACCTTGTATGTAGTTTCGGCAGGGGGTAACCCCTTCCAAGGTCAATCTGTTCCCATGCAAGGACATTTCTCCTCGCAAGGGACGTCGTTGGGGGGTATCTCTCTCCAAGTCCAGTGGAATCCCACACAAGGGACGTCGTAAGGGGGAAACCCCTTTCACGGAAAGTTTAACCCCATGCCTGGAGTTTTTCATGCACAAGGGGGGTCCATTGGGGGCAACCCCAATTTTCCTTTTGGGGACCAGATGGGTGAAGGTTTTCCTCCATTCAACCAGGGTCAACAAGGTTTTATCCAAAGCCCTAGTCCTTCCACAATCTCTTTCTGGCAACCTAGTGCCAATTACAATCCAGGGTCCTCTTTTTGAGGCTGCCAATCAATCAATTTCGTAGCCTAGGATACCATTTTTGGAAACATTGCATTTTCCAGAACTATCCCAGTTGATGAATGACCCTATTTGTCACCATCTAGGCTAGCCTTTTGTTCCAACCAAGTTACCTTTAGATATACCCAAATTCGAAGGGAAAAAGTGGTGAAGATCCACAAGACCATGTGACGACATTCCATTTGTGGTGTTCGTCTAATTCATTGAATGACGACTCAATTCACTTGCATATTTTCTAGCGCACTCTTACTAGAGGCATTGCCAATTAGTACATAGAACTAGAAAGAGAGAAATACACGATGTTTGGTGACTTAGCCACGGTTTTCCTTAACCACTTCCATCTCCCTATTCGATATGATGTTGGTACAAAATTGCTAGACAACTTTGAACAAGACAAGGCTACACACATTTTCGATCACATTCATGAATGGAGGAGGCAGAAGAGATTGATAAAAGAAAAAGTTCCACCAGAATTTCTCCTTGAGTTGTTCTTAAAATCCTTTCTCTCGTACATTTCTAAGGACGTTGCGACTTCAAGAGTATTTTAGGAAGAGAAAGCAATTTTTAGGGTGTAACAGTTAGAGCTTATTTACTATAAATCTGGCATGCTCTATGAGATTATGCTAGATGCACCGAGGTCTACTCTAGACCTAGAAAAGATGAAGTCTACTCCACATGTTGATGGGATTATGGGGTCTTCACAAAGAAAAGTCGTGGATATGGTTACAAACCAGATGTAGAACTTGGCTATCCATCAACCTGCGGCTGGTCTAGCCCCTGGCTTGACCACTCCCACCAACCAATCTTAGGATGTGCATTCTATGAAAATGAAGACTGAAAAGGGTCATCAACAACTTAGAGACAAGAAAGAAAAGGGTAAGAAAGGTGGTGGGGGAAATAATAAAAATTTTGATAAGAATGCTGACAGGGAAAAAGAGGAAAAAATTAAGGTAAAGTTCCCTTGTAAACTTTGTGGGGATGATCATCTTACACATTAATGCCCGCAAATGGAAGAATCCCAACGCCTTATGAAGTTGAAACAACAACAACAACAACAACCCGTTGTATTGAACAACCCTTTCCCACAAGGGCCTAACTTGGGGGGTGGTTCTTCCAACTCCAACTAGCAAGGGGGCACTTGAAATGCACTCCAGACAGATGGATATGATGGATTTGTGAGAGTGCTTAGTCATTCAAAGCTACTGAACATATGCTTGCAGACTAGGAATTGTGATTATAGTAACCTAGAGTCGACAGACAAAGAAAAAAAGTCTTCATAGGATCATGAATCTCTACACATAGAGAAACCTAAGAAAGAGACAATGACGCGCATATATACAAATAGAAAATGCACAACCCTAATGTGAGAACCACCCCCAACTATTCTATTTTCGAAGACTTGGCTCAAACCCCATGTGTAATGCTTTCTTTGGAAGTATTCCAAAGTTGCCTTGTGCATCACGCTAAGTTGTTGTCTGCCATAAGAGCCACTGATTCTACTAGTCATCTCATGATGAAGTTCGATGCCACTAATGCCAAGACTCATCTTCCCTATCATGTGGCCTTCCAGATCAACGCCATTTCTAACAATCGTCTGATCTAGAGGATTGTCCTTGATGAAGGGGCTTCGACGTGCGTAATTCCATTGTCTTGTTGGAAAGCTATTGGTTCTCTAAAGCTTACCCCTTCTCTGACTCTCTTAACATATTTCGATGGATGATCATTCCAACCCCATGGTCTTATTTCTTCTTGTTCGATCAAGTTAGGAGGAAAATCTGCCTGCGTAGAGGTCGAAGTAGTCAATGTGCCGCTTGACTATAACTTGTTACTTGGGAGGAGTTAGTCTTATACCATGAAAATTGTCATCTTGTTGTTTTGCATAATATGCTTTCCCCATGAGGGAAGAATTGTAACCATCGACCGGGTGGCTTCCAACCTTTCCGAGGTTGTGGCTAACCTAGGATCCATTGTTCTATGGTTCAAAACCTCTCAGCCGACAACCGAGAGTATCAGTTGTGGAATGTATTATTCTCTCATGGGATCTTTTGATTTTTCCACACCGATTTCGTACCTTCGGTCTACCCCGAATGACTATCAAAAGTTGAGTCCATCAACTTTCACTTCGAGAGCCGCTTCATTTAGAACATCATATTTACATGATCTGTGGACCTTACCCTCGCTGTGTGATGTGGGTCAACACCGCATTAACATCGGGATGGTTGTACCTTTGTCTGCAAATGAGGTCGCTTACCAAGCAATTCAACATGCCACTCCAAACTCTGATCAAACTCCTTCATTGACAGAGGAGGATGATATTTTTTCTGGAGCCTATTTGGGATCAAAATTCTTCAAAATCCCAAGATTGTCTCGACACTGTCTTGCCCTCATACAAAGCTATCATTGAGGAAATGACTAGAGCCAAAAGGCCCTGGGAGGATATGCATCACATATCATATTTCATCCCCAATATTAGTCAAATGGAAAAAGGAGAATTTAAGTCGGCTGCGAGTAGGAGTATTGATCAAACGATCAACCCCTTGGCTAAACACGGTGTCTACGCTGAAGCGAACATGGAAAATATCTCAGAAACCGTCTTGATTAACATTTCTAAGAACCCTGACGTCGTTGAAAACGTATTCATTGGAGCAGAGTGCTCTCAAGATGAGACTTGTCAGTATATGACACTTTTTAAAGAGTTTAGCGATGTATTTGCTTGGTTGTATGAGGAGATTCCTGGCATAGATCCTTGGATGGTTTAACACGAGATTTGAACCTATGACAATGTCAAATTGGTTCAAAAAAAGTTGCGACCAATAAATCCTAGGAAGGAAGCAACAATCAAAGACGAGGTAGAGAAGTTACTCAAAGCCAACTTCATCTATCTAGTTCCTTTGATGGAATGGGTTTCTAACTCGGTTCTGAATGATAAAAAACAAGGCATGATTCACGTATGTATGGATTTCTGGGACTTAAAAAAAATCTTGTCCCAAAGATAACTTTTCGATGCCATTGATCGATCAGATTCTATATGAGTGCATGAGAAGCGAAATATTTTCATTTATGGATGGTTTTTTGGGGTATAACTAGATTGAAATCCGACCGGAAGACCAACACAAGACAACTTTGATATGTCCATGGGGAACTTTTTCTTATGATAAGATGCTTTTTGGTCTTAAAAATGCTAGTTCCACGTTTCAATGGGCCATGATGTTTGCCTTCCATGATTTGAATCACATAGTGGAGGCCTATTTGGATGATCTTTCTACTCATTTGCGAAAAAGAGTTGAACATTTGTTGCACCTCCGCCTTGTTTTCAAAAGGTGTCGTTACTACCAAATTCTATTGAATCCGCATAAGTGCATTTTTTGCATGACTTATGGTCGTCTTTTGGGATTCATCGTTTCAATGAAAGGGATCATGGTTGGCCCCTTAAAGGTTGAGGCAATCACTCAATAACCTCCCCCGCATACAATTAGACAACTTCAAAGCCTACAAGGAAATGTGAATTTTTGTCAACGGTTTGTATCGAACTATACTAATGTCACGAAATGCTTCATGTGCCTTTTGAAAAAGAGGGTCCCATTTTATTGGGATGAAGAGGCACAACGTTCTTTCAACACATTAAAGAAAGGCTTGGTTTCGACTCCTTTACTGAGCCCCCCTGATTATAATCAAGACTTTTTTTTATACTTGGTGACAACTGAAACCTTGATTTGCATGTTTTTGGTGCAAGAAGATCATGAGCTCCAAGAGCACGTAATATACTACTTGAGTTACACTTTGTTAGGTCAAGATCTTAAGTACTCTCATGTGGAGAAATTGGCCTTGGCAACATTACATGTTGTCCAACGTCTTCGTCATTATATTTTGTTGCATAAGAAAATCGTCGTCGCCTCTATTAATCCATTTCAATATGTTTTGACTTAACGAATTGCCGGTGAGAAGTACAACAAATGGATTGTGGTGCTTCAAGAGTTTGACTTGGATTTTGCCTCAGCCAAATCTAATAAATCTTTGGTCTTGGTCGAATTAATGTCGGAGTTTCCAGTTGAGAATGAGGAGGGTGAGGTCGTCGACTCATTCCCTGATGAGCACATCTTCCTAATCTCTTCATATGACCCTTGGTACAAATATATCCTTATATATCTCCAGAATTTTAAGTTTCCCCCACATTATTCAATAGATGAGCGACAACAGATTCGTCATATGGAAAAAAACTATCGCATTATCGTCAACACATTGTATCGACGAGGGGTAGACTGGATACTCCATTGCTGCCTCACCCATGAAGAGGTGGAAGTGGTTCTAAATGACTATTATGGTGGAGTGTGTGGTGGTCATCTATCGGGGTTGACAATAGCCCAAAATTTTTGCATGCTAGTTATTTTTGGCCCACGATCTTTAAGGATTTTATTAAGGCAGTTAAGAGATTCCATCCTTGTCAAGTTTTTACAAAGAAGATGTGCGCCCATCCTGCTCCCATGTTTCCTGTCATTATTGTCGACCCCTTCATCAAGTGGGGGGTATATTTTATGACATTCCACCC
Source organism: Picea engelmannii (assembly GCA_009831015.1). Taxonomy (NCBI): domain Eukaryota; kingdom Viridiplantae; phylum Streptophyta; class Pinopsida; order Pinales; family Pinaceae; genus Picea; species Picea engelmannii. Next base: position 124,137 of record ML779371.1, read on the forward strand.
ATCTTAGTCTAGGGGGAATCATTACATCATAGTGTCTGTGGACTACTTTACTAAGTGGGTCGAAGCCATGTCGACATTCACGAATGATGGTGAAACGACAATGCTTTTCCTTTTTAATCAAGTTATCACTAGGTTTGAGGTTCTAAGGGAATTTGTCACTGATCATGGTAGTCACTTAAGAACCGCATGATGTCGGAGCTAGCATAAAAAATGGGTTTTATACATGAGTACTCGTCTCCTTAATATCCTTAGGCTAACGGTCAGGGTGAAACCGTAAAAAAATATTTAAAAATGATATTGAGAAGAACGGTCAACTCAACCAGAATGAATTGACACTTGATGTTATATCCAACATTATGGGCTTATCGAACCTCAGTTAAGACTGCAACATGTTTCTCGCCTTTTCAACTTGTTCATGGAGTTGAGGCAGTCTTACCGGTTGAGTGTGAAATCCTTTCGCTTAAAATCATTGTTGAGCTGCTCCTAGATACGACTCAACTTTAAGAACATCTTGTTTACCTTGATAAACTTGATGAGCATCGTCGAGATGAGACAATGGAAAATGAGGCACATAAGAAACAAGTCAAGGCTCAGTATGACAAGTTTATTCGTCCTAGGATGTTCTCCGAACGAGACCTTGTCTTAGTTTATGACAAGGATAAGGATGCCCCGAGGGAAGGAAAGTTCAACCCCATGTGGTAGGCCCATATATCATGCGACGAGTGTTGGAGAAGGGATCTTATGAGCTGGTATATTTTGAAGGGAATACGTTGTCGAAGCCTAGAAATTGGATCTACCTTAAAAAATACTATGCTTGAGCCTCACGGCTCGAGTATTAATATTTTTGTAAATAATGTTTATTTTTGTACATAACTTTTCTTAGCGGTTTTGTGTCTTTGCGTGTTAGTGATTGTGTGCTTCTGTTGTGTCACAAATGCTAGAGGAATCGTTATTTTATATTGGGTACGTAGATGGTGCCATTCACCATTCTCAGAACTTGGCTTCCGTATCTTGGGTGATTTATTTTCCTACTAGCTAGCTAGTCACTGTTGGGTTGTTATATTCCTTGCAGTGAAGGTGTAAGTCGAGGTAGATCGACAACAAGTCTTCCGTATCTTGGGTGATTTATTTTCCTACTAGCTAGCTAGTCACTGTTGGGTTGTTATATTCTTTGCAGTGAAGGTCTAAGTCGAGGTAGATCGACAACAAGTCGAAGGTCGAGGTTAGTTGACATGGTAAATTCGAAGTCGAAGGTCAAGGAAATTCAAAATGGTAAAGGCATCGACAACAAGTTGAAGAGGTCAACCAACATGAGGTCGACAGGCGGACGTGTGGCGACTGACTGAAGGCCAATTGGTAGTTGACTGGTAATATGACTTAGAGTCGAATATAACATAATCCTGAGATTCGCGGGATTTGTAGCCAATGATTTGCATGGATCTATAACCGTTTTTGGGTGCCACATATTTAGGGTTTTTCCTATTGTAAATCGTATAAAGAGGCATGTTGTAAGGTCATAAAGGATAATGTTGAGTGCATAAATCGTAGGATAGCCAGTCTTTAGAGAAGTCTTTAGATGTAGGTTGTTGGTCATGCAGATGTAAACCAAATTGGATACATGGTTGTTCTTGCACATGAAAGAGAGTATGATGTTGATTGTGTCTTAAGTGTGGACCAAGGTTAAACATGTAACCTTTTATCTAGATTGAATATGACAACAAGAGAGAAGAACACTCAAGGAATGCTAGTTTTCCCGGTTTGGATTTCCAGGGTAAAATCTTTGTGTACTGTGTGATTGCTTTGTCATTTATGTTCTTGATTAAATTCTTCTTCTCCTAACAAGTGGTATCAGAGCGAAGTTCAACTTTGAAAAGTGGTATCAGATCTGTGTTATGCTTTGACGTGTGTATCAGATCTTGATTTACCAATCTTTAATCTGAGAACTAAACCCTAGGTATAGTAAGAGTTGTAAGTCATAAATTGTGTTAAAGATCATGGTAAAGAATGCAAACAGTTCAAGAATAGAGATAGAAAGATTCAATGGCCAGAATTTTGAGCTTTGGAAGCTTAAAATGGAAGATATTCTTGTAGATCAAGAACAATGGACATTGGTCTGTCAAGGTACCCAACCGACAGGCATGTTGATGGAAGAATGGGAGAAACTTGAAAGAAGAGCAAGAAGTACGATTCAGGTTTGTCTTGCAGATTCGGTACTGCTGAATATCTTAGGTGAAGATTCGGCCAAGAAACTGTGGGACAAACTGGGAAGCTTATACCACTAGAAATCTCTGGTAAATAAGTTGTTTCTCAAAAAGAAACTGTATCTTCTAAGAATGAGTGATGGAAGTTTGGTGGCTGAGCATTTAAATGCATTTAACACCATTTTAAGCCAATTATTGTCTATGGATATTAAAATCATCGAGGAGGAGAAGTGTATAAGCCTATTATGTTCTTTGCCAGACTCTTGAGATAGCTTAGTCATGGATATAGGGGGTAATACAACCACACTAGCACTAGAAGACATGGTTGCTTTTATGTTGTCAGAAAAAATGAGAAGAAAGAACATGGAAGGATCGACCAAAGATGCTTTAGTGGTAAGAGGTCGACCGATTGAAAGAGATAAAGGCAAATTCTCTGTTAGAAATTCTAAGTCGAAGGGTAGATCTAAATCCATGGTTCAATCGACAAGAATATGATAGAAGTGTGGTAAAGTTGGGCATTACAAAAAGCACTGAAGTCGAGGGCGATGGAAGTTGGTACGTGATCCGATGAAAAGCAGTCGATTAAGAGAAAGACAACCCCGGATAAGGGAGCTAATGTGTACCTGGCGTCGACCAATACACAATCAGATCAAGGTGTTTTGTTGATCGACTCAAGAGAATCCTATCACATGACACCAATGAATGATATGATGGAGGTGATGTGTTCTTGGGGGACAACTCGACAACCAAAATTGTTGGACGAGGAAGAGTTCGAATGATACTGCAGGATGGGAGGAAAAGAACCCTTCCAGGTGTTCTACACATTCTAGGTTTGACAAGAAATATGATATATGTTAGTAAGATGAGTGATGTTGGGGTACACACTCTATTTTAGAAGAATTCGTGCAATATGGTCAAAGGTGTGATGGTCTTAATGAAAGGAGTTCAGATCGGAACCCTATACAAATTATTAGGGAATGTCGATTCGACTGGATGCAATAATATTGTTTCCCCTAAAGTCGACTTGACTTCAAATCAAATCAACTTGACTCGAGTTTAGTCGATACAAACCGACTCAACAAGACATGATAAAATAAACCCGACCATGCTATGGAATGAGAGGATGGGACACAATGGAGAAAAAAGACTTCTAGCTATGCACAACAAAGGTATGGTCGAATATTTTCCTAAATGTGGTTTAGAAGTCGACTTTTGTGAACATTGCATATATGGGAAACAAAATCGGGTGAGGTTTCCATCTGAAGTGACAAGGGAAAATGAGATTCTAGAATTGGTGCATAGTGATGTGTTTGGCCCGGTTTCAGTGCCTTCACTTGGTGGATCCCTGTATTATGTCTCCTTCATAGGTGATTTTTCCAGGAAGGCGTGGATATATTTCCTAAGGAAGAAATTAGAGGTTTTCGAGAAATTTAAAGAGTTTAAATCTCTTGTAGAAAACCAGACATATAAGAAGATTAAGGTGCTGAGAATTGACAATGGTGGTGAATTCCGTGGAAAATAATTTGATCAGTTCTATAAACAGTGTGGCATAGCACAAAAAAATACCACACCATATACCCCACATCAAAATGGAGTTTCCAAGAGAATGAACAGAATGTTGATGGATAAGTCAAGGAGCATGCTCAGTAGTGCTGGGATCACATAAGAATTCTGGGTGGAAGCAGTCGACACTGCAAGATATTTGGTGAATATGTCTCCTTCATCGACGCTAGCCGACATGACTCCACCTGAGGTATGGTCGGGTAAGAATTCTTCGGTTGCACTTCTCAAAGTATATGGTTGTGATGCATTTGTGCATGCTCCCACGGAAAAGAGGAGCAAGATGGACAAGAAGGCAGTCAAATGTATTTTCATTGGGTACAAAGAAGGAATGAAAGGATATAAGCTCTAGCATCCTACATCAAGGAGAACAGTGTACAGTCAAGAGGTGGTCTTCAGAGAATTCGAAGGTAAGTCCAAGCCTTAAGAAGTTGTTCAGACCGAGAATAATCCTAAGACAATGCAGTTTGAATTGAGGAATGAGGAAGATGATTAAGATGAGTTGGATGAATATAAGGAAGAGGTGGAACAATAGAATCTGGTGGTAAGGAGGTCAAAAAGAGTAAGAAAACTAGTTGGTAGGTATAGTCTTCCTAACTTTCATTTTGCATTCATGCTAACTACCATCGACGATGAGCCCAAGTCGGTCGGTGAGGCAGTCGACTCAACATAGGGTAAACTATGGAAGGATGCCATGGTCAAAGAGATGGAATCCTTGCAAAAGAATGAGACATGAGATTTAGTCAAGTTACTTAGTGGAAGAAATCTCGTCATCAGCAAATGGATATTCAAGAAGAAGATGAATTCCGCAGGACAAGTCGAGAAGTTCAAAGCTCGATTGGTAGCGAAAGGTTATTCCCAAGTTGAGGGAGTCAACTTCGGTGAGATTTTTTCCCCTGTTGAAAAATTAACTTCCATTAGAGTACTAATGTCTCTGGCTACAACATTCGATCTGGAAATAAAACGGATGGATGTGAAGACAATGTTCCTACATGGGGACTTGGAAGAAGAAAACTACATGAAACAACCGAAAGGATTTGTAGTAAAGGGAAAGCATTATTTGGTGTGCAAACTAGAAAGATCCCTCTACGATTTAAAGAAATCGCCAAGGATGTGGTACCAGAAGTTTGACACATACATCCTTAGTTTGGGATTTGTGAGGCAAAATTTATCACTGCATATATTCCAAGGAAGAAGGTGAGAATTTCATATATGTAGCTTTGTATGTCGATGGCATGTTGATGATTGGAAACAACATGGATGCAATAAAGGAGGTGAAGAAGCAACTATCCTACAAGTTCTAAATGAAGGAACTCAGTGCAATTAACTTCATTCTAGGAATGGAGATTCAGAGAAATCAAGCCACTAGAAAGCTCTAGTTGAATCATACGAAGTATATTGAAAAAGTTTTGAAACGGTTCAACATGCAGGATTGCAAACCAATGAAGGTGCCAATTCTTGTGGGAGCAAGGCTTATTGCTGAATAGTGTCCAAAGACACATGAAGAAATAGAGGACATGGCATGTGTTCCCTATGCAATTGTTGTTGGTAGTCTAATGTATGTGATGGTCTGCACTCGACCAGACATTTCCCATGCAGTGAGAGTGTTGAGCAAGTACATGTCGACACCTCGAAAGGAGCACTGGACTGTTGTCAAGAGAGTATTCAAGTATTTGTGTCACACAAAGGACTATGCTATATGATTCCAAGGAAGACCTGGAGGTGACAGTGGTAATTTAAATGTATATGGCTTTGTCAACGGAGGTCCACCAACAAATATGTATTCAAGATGTTTGGTGGAGCAATAAGCTGGATGAGTAAGTGACATGCGGTTGTAGCCTTGTCAACAGCAAAAGTTGAATACATGGTGGCCACTCATGGAAGCAAAGAAGTGGTATGGATGCAAATGATGTGTTCAAGAATTAGGTTCGAGCAAAGAGCTATGAAGGTAAGTTGCGACAGTCAAAGCACGATATTTCTGATAAAGAACCCTACTTGTCATTCAGAGACTAAGCACATTGATGTAAAATACCATTTAGTAAGAGACATGGTGGAAAGTAAAAATGTGCTACTGGATAAAATAGACACGTTGAAAAACATAACAGACTCGTTGACCAAGTCTATGAGTGTTCTGAAGTTCTCTTGGTGCAGAGAGGCAATGGGCATTGTTGCCCTGGGTCTGTGAACGAAAGTTCAGGAACCTCTTGCTTCAACAAAGAAGACAAGAAGTGGGAGAATGTTGGGTTGTTATATTCTTTCTAGTGAAGGTCGAAGTTGAGGTAGATCAACAACAAGTCAAATATCGAGGTTAGTCGATCGGGTAAAGTTGAAGTCGAAGGTTGAGGCAGTTTGACATGGTAAAGGCATTGACAACAAGTCGAAGAGGTCAACCAACATGAGTTTGACAAGAATACATGTCGTGACTGACTGAAGATCGAATGAAGGCTGACTGGTAATACGACTTGGAGTTGACTGTAACAAAATCTAGAGATTCATGGGATTTGTAGCCAACGATCTGCATGGATCTGTAACTATTTTTGAGCACCAAGTCTTTAGGGTTTTTCCTGTTGTAAAGCCCATAAAGAGGTGTGTTGTAAGGCCATAAAGGCTAATGCTGAATGCATAAATCATAGGATACCCAATATTCAGAGAAATCTTTAGATGTAGGTTGTTGGTCATGCAGATGTAAGTTGGATTGGCTACAGGGTTGTTCTTGCGCAGGCAATAGGGTATGATGTTGATTGTGTCTTAGGTGTGGACCATGGTTAGACATGTAACCTTTTATTTAAATTGAATAAGTCAACAAGAGAGCAGAACACTCAAGGAATGTTGGTTTTCCCGGTTTGGGTTTCCAGGGTAAAATCTCTGTGTATTGTGTGATTGCTTTGCCATTTACGTTCTTGATTAAATTATTCTTCTCCTCTACTAGGTTTAGTGTGAAAGTGTCTCTCATTTCCTGAAAATCTCAGTTCCAATCGCCATTCTCGGAACTTGGTTTTCGTAGCTTGGGTGATTTATTCGCCTACTACCCAGCTAGTCACTACTGGAGGTGTGTGTCTCGGAGAAACTACCAACAATGTTGCTAAATATAGTATTGTTATCGATCTTTTACGAGATGCATTGTCACATTACATCCAACGCCTTCACGTGTTTTTAGATTCTCAGTTGGTGGTCTTGTAGTTGAATGGTTTATACCAAATCCGTGATTCGATCTTGTTGTGTCATTTCATTAGGGTACGTCTTTTGGAACAATCATTTGAATTTGTTACTTATGAACATGATCCCAAGCATGCTAATCTAGTAGTTCATGCCTACGCTAATTATGTTCTAGATTGGAATTTACATCATTAGTAATATAAGCACACACTTTCACACATGTAAATATTTGTAATTTACGAGTAAAGCATAAAAGATAACGCACAAAAAGAGATAGCATATATATATATATATGCTATATATATATATATATATATAGAGAGAGAGAGAGAGAGAGAGAGAGAGAGAGAGAGAGAGAGAGATATATCAAAAGGTCCATAATACAAAATGTGGGCTTTTAACCCCGAGTATCATATAAGTACAAAATGGTGCTATGATCACATTGTAAATCTAGGCCTTAGGTCGATGAACCCTATGATAACAATGTACTATGTTGGCCCACATGATGTCGGAGCTAGAATCAAAATAGGGTTTTAGACAAGAGCACTCGTCTCCTTACTATCCTCAGGCTATCAATCTGGTTGAAGCTGTCAACAAATATTTAAAAATGATATTGAGAAGAACGATCAACTCAACCAGAATGAATTGGCACTTCATGTTATATCCGACATTATGGGCTTACCGAATCTCATTTAAGACTGCAACAGGTTTATCGCCTTTTCAACTCGTCCATGGAGTTGAGGCAGTCTTGTTGGTTGAGTGAAAAATCCCTTCACTTAAAATCGTTGTCGAGCTCCTCCTAGATATGACTCACCTTGAAGAATGTTTTGTTTACCTTGAGCAAGTTGATGAGCAATGTCGAGATGCAGCAACGGAAAATGAGGCACATAAGAAACGAGTCAAGCCTTGGTATGACAAGTCTATTCATCCTAGGGTGTTCTCCGAAGGAGACTTTGTATTAGTTTATGACCAGGATAAGGATGCCCTAGGGGCAGGCAAGTTCAACCCCATGTAGTACGATCCATATATCATGCGAGGAGTGTTGGAGAAGGGATCTTATGAGCTGGTATATTTTGAAGGGAATGCATTGTCAGAGCCCAAAAATGGGCTCTACCTTAAAAAAATACTATGCTTAAGCCTCACAGATCGAGTATTAGTCTTTTTGTAAATAGTGTTTATTTTTGTACATAGTTTTGCTTAACAATTTTGTGTCTTTGCGCGTTAGTGATTGTGTGCTTCTGTTGTGCCGCAGATGCTAGAGGAATCATTAGTTTATGTTGGGTATGTGGACAGTGCCAGTTGCCATTCTCAGAACTTGGCTTCTGTAGCTTGGGTGATTTATTTTCCTACTAGCTAGCTAGTCACTGTTGGAGGTGTGTGTCTCAGAGAAACTACCAACAATGTTGTCTAATATAGTGTCGTTATCGAGCTTTTACGAGATGCATTGTCGCATGACATTCAATGCCTTCATGTGGTTTTAGATTCTTAGTTGGTGGTGTCATAATTGAATGGTTGATACCGTATCCGTGATTCGATCTTGTTGTGTCGTTTCCTTACAGTACGTCTTTTGGAACAATCATTTGAATTTGTTACTTATTAACCTGTTCCTAGGTGTGTTAATCTAGTAGCTGATGCTTACGCCAATTATTTTCTAGATTGGCATTTACATCATCAGTAATATAAGCACAGACTTTTACACATGTAAATATTTGTAATTTGCGAGTAAAGCATAAAAGATAATGCACAAAAAAAGATAGTGTATATATATATGTCAAAAGAGGTCCATAATACAAAATGCGGGCTTTTAACCCCGAGTATCATATAAGTACAAAATGGTGCTATGAGAATATAGTAAATATAGGCCTAAGGCCAGTGAAACCTATCATAAAAAAGTACGACGTTTTGGCCAAACGCCAGAATAATCGAACCCACGGTAGGGGTGCCCCCACTACATGGTGTTGCATGCTTATAGGCAAGTAATCTATGATCGCCATCGGAACATTGTGGGTCAAGGCTTCGAAGTTCCTGCCCACTCTCCACAGAGTTTGTACTGCATCATCACTCGGTCTTGCCTCCTCTCATCCTCTGCGATTGTGTCATGGGACACTGGTTGGCCTCGTTGGTGCTTTATTTGTAGGAAAAACGAGTGCGTCAGTATCATGGATCTCACAAAAAGATAGATTATTTTCCTATATACATATGATATAAAAAACTAAAACTAAAATTAAACAAAATTAAAATTACCTATATCATGTGGCTCGTCGTCGGGAGGAATGATGGCATCAGGATCATGTGTGAAGTCCATCCTAGTATAAGGGTAGTCCTTGATAAAAGGGACCTGATAGTCCCACCAAGAGAAGAAGTCGTTGTCATAAGGGTTTGATAACTGCCCTCCTCCTAGGATGGCCAACAACTCAGTCCAACGTACCATGGTCACAAATGTCCTCGCACATAGGTCATGGAGCTCATCATGGGCACCCTCTCAAAGAAAAATGTCCACATGACATTACCGAATCCAATTTTCTTAGTCTTCCTCCATTTGTAGTTAGTGAGCTGAGACTTCATGCAAGTCAACATGCAAGTGATCCAGTTGAACATGATTTGCCTCAAGCATTAAACCCCATGTTTCATTTGGGACCGAGAATCCAAATGAAGGAGTTGGACCCTACAATGCAGACCATGGTGTATAAAATGACTCAGAGACTGAGGTTGGTATTATGTCTGATCGGTACCTGAGAACCACTCTTCTCCATGCCGTCATCACAATACTCATTGATGTAATCATTGACGGTATGACCACCACCACCATGGGTTTGGGAGTTAGGCACTTCCCATATGCGAGATAAACCTGTGATGAAATATATATCCTCTACAGTGATCATCAATGATTTCCCTCCAAGCATGAAGGCCTCAACATCTAGGTGCCAATAGTCGACAAGGAGATTTAGCAATCTCTTTTGCGATCTCATCCCACGAATTTGAAAGAATTTATACATGCCACACTCTCGGAGCACTTGTTTGGCGTCATCATCATCAAAGATCGCACGATCGACCTCCTCGTGCTCACGTTCCCTCCAATGGATGGACATTCTGCCCAAGTTCAAAGATAACACAAGTTAGTATTGTTTTTTTCTAACTCAACTCTGGGCATCTGCAGGCTTCAGTGGTGACAATTGTGGATATCCGCGACTGGTGCTTCTACCATTCGCGAACATTCATAGGTCTCCTCAAGGAAACCCGCAGATGCACATAGTTGGGTTTTAAAAGGGTACCTTAACCCCCAATTTTGCAAGCAATATAAAAATGAAATAATGGAATGCATTGCCAGGGATATGATACCTACTTGGTCCAAGCGATCAGTGTTTTCATCGCTCCAAGCTTTGGGAATATCCAAATGAAAGTTCAAGGGTTTTGTTAAATTGAGAAATTTTTGGTGAAAATGGTAAAATAAATTAGTAAATTGGTAAATTAATCTTGAGGAGGACTTCCCAACTACCAACCTGACTGGTAATTTATTTCTGGGTCAGAGGACTATTCTAGGTCTAAATAATTTAAATCCAGTAAGGTATTGGTCTGGTGGGGGTCATCTCAACCATTGTTGGTTCCCCTCACCATCTCTCTCATGCATCACGATCTACCTTGGAAAACCCCTTCAACAATTATACAACACTATCCATTTTATTTAATAACAGAAATACATATATTACCTTTTATAACAAAAAGGTTCATCAATTCCAACATCCACACATATTCAGTCTGCCCATAGTCTTTTGGCAAGTTATAGTTATATTTACAAGCTGGGGGAAACAAGGTTATTACACTCAAATTCAAACACAACAATTGTATAATAGGTCCTACCTCTATTCAAAGCTATTTAAATAGAAACAAATGTGGCAACCATTCAAAACTACAACTTTGAAACAAATGTGGCAACTATTGCAAACTACAACTTTGAGCAATCCTACAGTTCAAGATTACAATGAATACACAAAATATGATCCAGGTGGATATCAATAGCCACCCACATATTCCAACTAGCTCATCTTGGTAGTTTTTCAGTTTGGTAGCTTTTTCCTAGTTTTCAAGTCCTGAACTTCTGAGGCCATTTTGAGGCCCTAAACAACGTTTTTAGGGCTCGCCACAGTAAAATTTTAGTCGAAGTTAGAGTTTGATGGCATAATGTGTAGTCCTCAGATACACCTTTCTAACGGGCTATTGTGCGCCTAAAACATAGATCATATGCAAAAGTTACGACCTCGATAAGTTGATGTACCAACTTACCCCAATGGGGCCCACATGGCTTTTGACGCTTCATCTCCTAGGGTTAGGTTTTTGGATGTTTAGCGTTTTGGAATTCATGTTTATTGTAAAAAATATTTCAAAGCCTCATTGTACTCATCTTATTGTGAATGAGCGCAACCGTCACATCTCTTCTCAGAGATAAGCTGCCACCATTCTAACAAGCTTGTTTTTAGTCTACATTTTACAGTTTCAACATATTTCTGTATTGAATAGAAGCCAATTTTACTATATCTATATTATTTTTCATTGTGTCTCTATGTTAATAATAATAATAATAATTTGTGTTCATTTCATTTTGCTCATAAAATCCGGATCAGTGGTATCAGAGCGGTTTGCTCCTCGTTGTTCTTAGTGCATGTCCTCGACAAGGTCAGGGTACAAAGAGTTGGGTCTCGAGCTTGTTTCTCTTGAGGAAAATAGCTCTCACACGCCCAAGTGACCTTCCATGGAGGTTGAAAAGAAAGATGACGGGACAAGAGATCCTTTCAAACTTTTGCTCAAGGAAGCCCTCATGCAACATAGGAACGAGATGATGGATAGTTTTGCGCAAATCCTTCGACGACTACCAACAAACGACACATTTTCCTCGAGCGGAGGTGCCACCCCCTTCAAGGTACATATCAACTTTGATATTCCTATATTTGAAGGTCAAATAGACGCAGATGTTGTAGACAAATGGTTGAATCTGCTAGAAGGGTATTTTTATGTCCATAACTTTTTGAATAGAGAAAATATTACTTTTGCGCTCCTCAAATCCATCCCCCATGTTAAGGATTGGTGGGATAATTTCTGTGAGCAAAAGGAAACAAAGGTACCCTCATTATTTATAGTTTCACTCACTTGGGATTCCTTCATGGATGTTATTAAGAAACATTGCTACCCTGTTGGAAGTTATGCCGACTTGTATACAAAATGGACCACACTGCGACAGGAAAGGGACCAGGAAGTGCCAGAGTTCACAAATATCTTCCGTACCTTGCGCACCAAGATGGGTATAAAAATATTATGAGTGACATATGGTTCTCAAGTACCGCGATGGTATACATAGATACATCCAAGCAGAAATGGAGTTTCTAGACATCTCTTCCTTGGGTGTGGCTTATCGATATGCTGTCAAAATCAAGAAAAAGATTAAACAAAAGACATAGTAGTTTGGGTCTAGGAACCCCTCACAACAGAAGCAAGGAAAGGGAATCCCCAACTCGTAGAAAAAAGGGTAGAGAAAAGATGGACAACCTCAGGACAACCAGTCTAATCCGAAAACAAAGAAGGACAATGACAAGACGAAGAAAGATACCGAGAAGTGGTGCGACTTCCATAAGAGCCCCTATCATAACATTGTTGATTATCGCTCAAAGAAGTCATTGGTGGCTGAGGTGAAAGCCTCTGAATTAGATGTGCCTTCCGAATATGAGTCAGAACTAGGAAAGGGGATATGAATCATTGTCGTGAAACCCAGTGCCACCGTTGCTACCACCAAGATTCAGCTCGGTGAACCTGATGAGCAAGAGGAAGGAGAGAGCCTCTTTCATTCATAGATGTGGGTGAAAGGCACCCCACTACACTTGATTATTGATAGCAGTAGTCAAAAGAACCTCATCTCAGCGGAGGTTGTCAAGCGGCTAACCCTGCTGACAACGATGCACCTGCAACCCTACACCATCGGATGGCTCTGCCAAGGAAGAGATCTTCATGTCATCCAATAGTGTTTCCTGTTCTACGACATCAAGCCCTTCAAAGATGAGGTATTATGTGATGTTTCTCCCCTTGAAGTTTGTGATCTTCTTTTGGGCCAACCTTATTTACGAAAACGTCATGTTGTATATGAGTCTAGGCCTCGTAGTGTTATTATAACTTTGGACAGGAAATTGTACACGATACCCGAGGTAGTCCCACCTAGTGCCATTTCCTTGATCGTTGCCAAGAAATGCAGAAAGGTCATCTCTCAAATCGGGAAGTTTGCCTTCTTCATGATTCTCTCTTAGAGTGAGCAAAAAATTAGAGCCACATCCGTGGCCTTCACGACCGACCTCTCCACTCAACAGAATCAAGTGAATAAGGTCATGGAAGAATACAAAGACATCTTCTCCTCACCTACTAGGGTACCTCTGCACTGTCAGATCAAGCATTCCATCGATTTGACACCTAACGCACTGCTACCCAATGGGCCAGTCTATCGCCGCTCTTTGTTAGAAAATGAGTAGATCAAGCATCAGATCCAATAACTGCTCCAAAAGGGGCACATCCGACCCAACTCATCACCTTGTGGAGGCTCAATCGTGCTTGTGCAGAAGAAAGACACGACCTAGAGACTTTGCAATGATTACCAGGCCCTAAATAAAATCACAGTCAGGAACCGATACCCGATTCCCTGAATCGACAATCTCCTTGATCAACTCAAGGGGGGAAAATACTCTAGTAAGATTGATTTGAAATCTGGCTACCATCAGGTCCTAATAGAGCAGACATATGTATGTAAGATTACCTTCAAGTCAAAAGAAGGTCTTTTTGAATGGTTGGCCATGCCCTTTGGTTTGACAAATGCCCCTGTGACTTTCATGAGGATGATGGACGATATCTTATGACCTTTCACCAATTCTTTTGTAGTGGTGTATCTGGATGACATCCTCATATACAACAAGACTTGGACGGAACACTTGCAACATATTCAATAGGTTTTGCACACTTTGTGACAACACAAGCTATATGCCAACTTGGAAAAATTCTCCTTCAGCATGGACATGGTCCAGTACCTAGGATACATTGTTGATGGGAATGGTGTGCATGTGGATCCAACCAAGATCTAGGTCATTCATGACTGGCAGCCCCAACCACGCTCACTGAGCTTTGGAGCTTCTTAGGCCTTGCCAATTTCTATCGTAGGTTTGTGTTGGGATTTTCCCATATTGCATGGGCCCTCAACCAAGTAACCAGGGGTGGTGGTAAGGAAAAATTTGTGTGGGGCATGTCCCAATAGTAAGCGTTCGATGTTTTGAAGCAACATTTATGCTTAGCCCCAATGCTTTCATTACCCAACCTACAACAAACTTTTGAGATCAAGACAGATGCTTCAGACTATGCTGTGGGCACAGTTCTCACTCAGCCCGATCACCCCGTGGCCTATCATTGTGAGACACTATCAGATGTCGTCCGTAAGTACCCTACTTATGGCAAAGAAATGTAGTCCATTATGCAAGCATTCTGCCAGTGGAGGCATTGAATTCTCGAGAAGGATATATTCATCCACACTAATCATAAGCCACTACAGTTCACGCAGACACAAGGTAAATTGCAGAATAACCGCTATCAGAAGTGGTCCACATACTTGCAATAGTTCCACCTCAACATCAAGTATAAGACATGAAGTACAAAACGTGTATTTGATTACCTCAATCGACCTCTAGTCACGACACCCACCACAATGCTAGACTCTTGTGGCCATGAGACCTCCGGATGGCCCCAACTCTATGAGAAAAATCTTGACTTCGCCACCACGTACCAGATGTTAGGCGCAAACACAACTGTCACTAATTTCCATATTCAGGACTGGTTGTTGTGCCATCTAGGTCATCTATGCATTCCATCAAGTGAGCAAGCGAAGCTGATTTGTGAATCCCACTACAGTCGGGTGGCAAGACACTTCGGCATAGAAAAGACAGTGGTAGTGTTGTAGCAACATTTCTACTTGCCCAAACTTCGACAAAATGTCAGCAAGTATATCAGGTCCTGTACTGCCTACGCTATTACCAAATCGACCACTAAGAAACAAGGCATGTACACCCCTCTTCCTACTCCTGATAGGCCCTAAGAATCCATCTCAATGGACTACATGTCGGGCCTTCCGTCCACCAAGTGGGGAAATGGCTGTGTTTTTGTGGTTGTTGATCGCTTTTCCAAGATGGAAATTATGGCCTCCTGCAAGAAGAGCACCACAATGAAGGCCACTGCCAAGATCTTCTTTGAACGAGTGTGGGTACATTTTGGGATACCACAAACCATTATCTCTCATCGAGATAGTCGGTTCCTCAACACATTCTGGTCGAACCTTTGGTCACTGTTGGACACCAATCTCACCAAATCCACTGCCTTCCACCCCCATACAGATGGCCAAACCGAGGTCGCCAAATGAATGATCGTGCATATCCTGCACATGTATAATTCCAAGAACCCTCGCACATGGGATGAGAGTCTTCTCTATGTTCAACACAACTACAATAAAGCCATACCTAGCTCAACCGCCCACAACCCCTTTTAGGTGAGGTTGGGATTTCAACCATTGGGTCCCATGGATGTTGCACTACCCATTGCAGCCACCTAGGAAGACTCGTCCCATGCTCCAATTGAAGTTGACAAAGCCACCTGGTTCATTAAGAGGATCCAACACATCCGCCAACAAGTTCATGATATTTTATAGAAGTCTAATGCCAAGTACAAGCAACACCATGATCAACACAAGTTTCAGGTGGGAGACAAAGTTTGGTTGCACATGCAGAAAGAACGCCTTACAGGGCCCCATCAGAAGCTTCGTCCACTCCGCTATGGACCTTACACCATCACCAAGGTTGTGGGAGACAATTCTTTTGAGCTCAACTTTCCCCCCTTCCTTGGCTTGCACCTAGTGTTCAATGTGGATCTCCTTCAACTATATTTTCCACCATTATTGGACACCTTAGAGATAGTAGAACAATTGACATCAACATAGCTCAACCCTGACTGCATGGAACATGCATCCACTGATTAGATCGTGGACACAAAGGTCAAGGAAATTGCTAGTAGAGGATCCAACTTTATTGGGTTGTCAAAGCAAGGCAACTCCTGCACCAAGGCAAGTGACTCACCTGGGGCCAAATTCAACAAAAATTTCCTCATCCGATGGCGGAACTCAACGCAATGAAGACCATTGCTTCCTAAGGGGGGAGTATTGATCTAGGTGGATATCAGTGGCCATCCACCTATTCCAACTGACTCATCTTGGCAGTTTTTTGGTTTGGCAGTTTTTTCCTAGTTTTCGGGTCCTGAACTTCCGAGTCTGTTTTGAGGCCCTAAACAATGTTTTTAGGGCTCACCATAGTCAAATTGTAGATGGAGTCAAAGTTTGATGGCATAATGTGTAGTCCTCGGATAGACATTTCCAATGGGATATCATGTGCCTAAAATGAAGATCATATGCAAAAGTTACAGCCTCAAGAAGTTGATGTACCAACTTAACCCAACGGGGCCCACATGACTTTTGGTGCTTCATCTCCTAGGGTTAGGTTTTTGGATGTCTAGGGTTTTGGTATTCATGTTTATTGAAAAAAGGATTTCAGAGCCTCATTGTACTCATATTCTTGCTAATGAGTGCAACCGTCACATCTCTTCTCATAGATAAGCCGCCACCATTCTAGCAAGCTTGTTTTCATCCCGCATTTTACAGTTTCATCATATTTCTTTATTGAATAGAAGCCAATTTTACTGTATCTCTGTTATTTTTCATTCTGTCTTTGTGTTAATAATAATAATAATAATAATAATATGTGTTCATTTTATTATGCTCATAAAATCTGGATCAAAAGAGAAGTAACCATTTCAAACAAAAGGAACCTATGTGGCAGTGCAGTGAAGGTTTTGGGCACCCAATAAAAATGTGTTTGGAAATTTGCAGGTCCCTTTCTACTTCAAATGCTGACAATACATGGCCTTGTTTCTTGTTGGAACTCTTCCTCATTCAAACCATGTACTTTCTTCAAAATTACTTGCTTATAATGTGAAATCAATGTTGTTTAGTTCAAAATTCTATGGGATTTTAAGCACATTTTAAGTAGGCATGGGGAGGCCTAGGTGCTACTTTGAATTCAATTGTGGAACAACTGATTTTCATTAGTTCAAACAAATCATCGATAATATCACATTTTTAATTTGAAATATTATATGATAAGGGGTTGTAAATACAAAGTTTGAACATTCATAGGGACCCAATGAGCTATCGAGGTCTTTCAAAAGTTGTGATCATTCAAAGAGAAAAGGGGGGTTGATGAACCATGAAGCTCATTCAAAATATTGATGTATAAGTTCAAAAGCAACTCAATGAACCATCAAGCCATTTCAAATGATGTTCAATTGATATGTTTGAAATAGGTCCAATGGAGACCTATCTAGATGCTTCAAAGGATTTTTGGTGAAGATGCCAAGTGACTCGATGAACCATTGGGGGGGGTTTGAAAGATGAATGCATGTATATGTGAATAAGGTTGATACATCCCATTAGGTGTCCTTCGAAGAATATAATATGTTTAGACAAATTTGGGTAGTATCCCTATGACCCATCAAGGCATTTCAAACACTCGAAAGATGTAATTTTAAGAGAGGCCCAATGAACCATTAGGGCTCACTCAAAGTTTATAACATTCAAACAATGAAAATGTCCCTAATAGTTCATCGAGGAACTCAAAATTTCATTTCATTTGAAATTAGAATACCTTGATAGCTTATCAAATCCTTTCAAAAGGTTTGAAAGATGGAAATCATAAAGGGATTGATGAACATGTCATCGAGATCCCTTGGAAGATGATGTGTTTTAAAGCAAAAGGGACTCAATGGACTATTGGGTTCATTTCAAAGATTGCATGCTCAAAAGTTAAAAAAGGCTCGATGAACCATCGAGCTTATTTGAAAGATTGTAAATCAAAAGTTAAAGTAGGCCCAATGATGCGTCATTGGGTCCTCTCTAACTTCCAAATGGAACCATTTAAAAAATGGCCTAATCCACCATCAGGCTATTCAGTGCTTTACAAAGACAATTTAGAAAATGACCCTATATGTTGTAAGAGGGATATGGAATATTGAACTTTCAAAAGTCAAGAAGTGTATGACGGACATTGAACATGGTTTCACTCTAAATAAAAAGGTTTTACCTGTAGTTGAGAGATCGAGCTTATAAAATGACTAAGACCCGAAAACCAAAGGAACATGCAAGCAATCTCCAAAAATTATTTAAAAAAGAATAAGTCAACCAAATAATTACTTAGCATGCCTTCGGGACCTCTAAGGTACTTCAAATCCCGACCAACCCTTTTATGACCCAATATCGGTATAATAAGATAAGGCCAACAAAGGACTTGATAAAAAAAATTTGCAAAATAAAGTGCACGATGAACCGATTAAAAATACAGTTGAAGTTTGAGGGCTTGGGGCTTATTGAGGCCTCAACAATATCCCACATCAATTTAGAAAATGTTGTTTATCATATTATGCTACTTGAGCTTTGAGTTAGGATCATTAAATATGTTCTTTAATACTTAAAAGACCATTTCATTTTTAGTGTAGTCATAGAAACCTATCTTTGAAAGGAAAAACACAATAACAATCTAAGCTTAATGGACAAAAACACTTCAAGGTTGTAGTGGTGGCTTGGTCACTTTCTTTTATTGGCACCTTGGGAGTGATGGATGCTCTTATCTAAAAGTCTCCAAAGAGATTTTTTTTTTTTCTCATATGCACGTCATGATTGAGTCTTGTGCAAATCAAATGATTCAATAGTTAGTCCATCATATGTAGAATACAAACCTTGCATAACTATCTTTGACATCAACAATGACAATATCTCTCACATCACATGGCTTTGGCCCTTATGCTTTGATCAAGACATAAGTCTCTCTAAAAATTGAAATCACTATAGAAGTTCATACATAAAGTCCCACCTTCGACATCAGATATAGTTGGCTTACTATGTAATATCCCCTTCGAAAGATTATACAACCCACAAAGTAGGGGCATTACCTAGAATACAAAATTTCCATATAAATTTGAACCCATTAAACTCTAGAGCCATTTGAATCGTGTATACATGAAATTAACTCATGTCATGGAAGTAAGATTTGATAAACTCATTAAAAAAAGGGATTCCGTTCGGAATTTATTGACAAGCATAATTTAAACTTAAATGTAGAGTTATAAACATAGATTTAAGATAAAACATTAAACAATTACCTTTTTCACCAAGATAATCAAGAAATTCGTTGCATATGAACAATTTTCTACCCAACGATAGGAATCCACTACAAATCCCACCCCCAAGCCAGGATGTGAGGCCACCGAGGCAAATGAAATTGACTACAAACTCAGGGGTAACTCACCCAACCTCTTTCTTCTCACGCTCAACTACATTGTTCACAACTAAACACTCGAGGCAACCATTTAGGAATCAAACAATCATGTCATTCTCATTCACTTCCCACACAACACAAGGAAGACGTCGTCCTTCTCTGCTCCACACTCCTTCAAGAGTATCCTCCCTTTTAGTGCTCTTAGTGTAGGTAGGAAGAACCCATCTTCTTGTTTACCTTTTGGAATAACCTAACACACTTATACCTAGGCTCTAAGGCATCCAATGATAAATAATTAACAAGGGAAAAGGGAGGCTTCCTAAACAACCCAACGTCTATGCTCCTCTACAACCATCCATTTCTCTTTCGAGGTCCACAAATTAGTCTCACATAGCAAGATTTGATCATTTCTAGGTTAGTATATTTGTCCAAAGCATGAAACCATCATGTTTTCAAAATTGTAGTGGTGTTGGGACACGAGAATGGTGAAAGTGAAGGAGTGAATTCAAATTCGAATTAGAATGGAAGTGGTATGATTTTCCATTAGGATGGGGTCTTGTACACTTCCCTATGATGATTGTACCCAATCCCCATGCCCTCATAACTATGTGAAGTATAATTCCTAGTGAACCAACCACTACTATGTGAGGAAGAATTCACTGCCAACAAACTAACACATGCATTCAATACTTGGATTTTAAGTAAAAGATGATGGTTGAAGTTTAAATAAAGTACATGATAAATAAAAACAAAAAAAACATGATTTAGAAAACTTAAGATTACTTGACACCCTTGACCCACTTTCCTCTTCCCCTTTAATAAATTCATAACCCTTCTTTTTGAAATAATATTTACATATATAAAACATCAAATTGATATGGATATATGTAGTAACTTGCAAGTACACAAAACCTGTTGAAACACATAGTGTATGCAATTGCAACTTTAAAACCCCTCATGTTTAACCACATAGTGCATGCAATTGCAACTTTAAAACCCCTCATGTTGATGCAGCCCATAGAATTTAGGTCACAAAATGCACCCTTCTAACAAAGGTTATAATGTGAAATGTTATTTAAGTTTTTTAAGATTTTAGGTCGTGTTGATGCTGCCCATAGAATTTAGGTCAGAAAATGCACCCTGGGAACAAAGGTTATAATGTGAAATGTTATTTAAGTTTTTTAAGATTTTAAGTCGATTTAGGGAACCCAAAAATCCTTTAACATAATGAAGGCACGATTCAAAACCAAATTTTATTTTTGGAAATTCCATAAGGTGTACACCTATTGACAATGGGCACATTTAATAGGTTTTTAGTTCTTAATACGTTTTCTATAAAAGAGATTAAATATGTCTAAACTAGCACAGCCATAAATTTGTGGCTGGTAAACGCCGAAAGGATGGCTTGCAAAACCTGAATCGATGGGAAAGAGAAACGGATTAGAGGTGGACGGAAGAAGTTGGAAGGAGTTGACTTGGAAGGAGGGAGTGTGTCCACAATGTGGCTGGTGAAGGCCAAAGATTTAGGTTGGCCTAGAAAATGAAACCCTAATCACTTGACAATCAGCTAGCCATATTCCATCAATATTATAAGTTCATTTTTATAAATGTAATGAAAGAATTATATAAACCTAACCCTAATAACTTTAATCCTAACCCTAATAATTAATTAATTGTTAATTATCTACGTGATAAAAGTTTAGTTGCAAATCTCACACCAAAAATGGGAGGAAGCATCCGCAGAAAACATGTCTGTGAATATTATATCTCCATTATATTTTCCCAGCCCACAACAAGCATTGTAATATTGAAATTTAAAACCTGTGAAAAAAAAAACCTACATGGATTCAAAATTATAAAACGTTAATGGCTAATTTATGAACATAAATTGGTGTAAACCTAAATAATTCACGGCTATAAATCATAAACCTAAATAATAAATGAACTGGTAAACTGCGAGTACCGCCAGCCAGATGCCAACAATGAAGACTCTAAAATTATGGATTCTTAAGAACCCCGGCGAGTTGCCAACTATGAAGACTCCAAAATTAGGGATTCGTGTATGCAGCCTGAGGAATTATTAAGAACCCCGACCTCGGAAATTAGGGGTTTTTCTAAGGGATACGCCTCTCGCAACCAATCTCTCGACATGCCTGCATAGACAAAGCTCAAGCCACTGGGAATTAATTGCGTTGGTTCCATGGATCGTGAAAGAAGTGACGGAATCGAGCCTAAGAAAACTCTCGATAAAATTTGGCCAAATTATTGGGCAATTCATCCGAAGAGGACAGATCGGTATACAAGCCGATTGAAAAGTTCATTGCCACCACAAAATCTCGAACGATTCCATCAACTCACCCAAGCAAAAGCTGGGTACAAATGGCAGGAGTATCAAGGTTTTAACCACTGGGAAAGAAAACTACAGAATAATCTACTGGAATAAGAAACGATTGTACGCACTGCCAGTAGTAGTGCACGCCACGATTTTTAAGAATATGAAACCAGTGTGATTATGCGGTTGCCATAAGAAAACGTGGCAGAAACATAAATTTAACACTGTAAAATGATAAAAAGTTAATAGTGGAGTAAATTCGTAATTTTAAGTAAGTTCGTTAATCATCTGAACGTGGCAGTCAGATGGTCACACAGTAATTTCTTAATCATATTAAGTAAATGTTAAAAAGTAAATAGGTTAACGGAAGCTTTTAAAAATGCTAGAAAGTTATGAATATGAGATCTGGTTCATTGATTTGGAACGACGACTAAGAATATGCCAGCATCTTCAATTGTTGGCCATAAGATTAAGATTTAAGGTTAAAAGATCATTAAAAGTGCCCATTGCCAATAGGTGTACGCCTTTCGGCGTAAATATTCTTGGTGAATATTCTTAGTCGTCACAATAAATGAATGACTTTAATTTCATCCATTAACTTCCGAGCTGTTATAAATACATCCGTTTATATGTTTACTTTTTTGCATTTACCTAATCGTGTTTAAAAATCACTGTGTTCACTAACTTATTGCCAAGTCTACCTGATTAAAAAATATTAAAATGACCATGTTTCTATGCTGACATCACCAACCGTCGCTCAAAAGTTTAAAAGCCAGCCGCTTTCGGCGTTCACCAGCCGCGAGTTAGCGGCTGTGCTAGTCTAATTTCAATAAGAATTTTAAGAATTTCTGAACCAACCTAAACGACTGACACTGCAACTCCAAACATATATTGTTCTGAAATTGCAAATCCATACTACCAGTCTCTTAAATTAACATTTACACACGGCCTGTACTGATTTACAGGCATCGCTGTTCTCACTCCCCCTGGAAAAGTTGGGAGGTCCTCGTTTAGTTTATTAAAGCATTACATCTTGACCAGTAATGACGTACATTTATTTCTTTTACTTCCCTGCACTAAACGCCATGAAGAAATGGACAATGCATTTAATGTTACGACGATAGCGTGTCTCATATAGTATGGATTCCACGGTATTAGCTTTCTATCCGCTGACCATGAATTAATCCCAATCGATCCGTTCACATGGGCATTTCGATGGAGGCACGCGCTGGCTATAAGACTCGGCTAGATCCAACTCATCTTCGTTGTGGACAATGGGTTCTGTATTGAAGCTGGTGGTCCGGAGGGACCAACTTTAGTTCTGTTATTTGGTAACAAATAATGAACGATTATGGAGCATCCAGTAAAGGTGGGGACAGTTCCATGCTTCATTGTCAAATGCTACCATCCTCATCAAAACTTTAGTGCACTGTGCGACGTCACTTTGCTTCAGTGATGCAGTTGGCGGGATTGAATGAAAACTGGACAATTCAATTAATGGAAAATCAATGGGACAGGTGAGGTGTCGTAATTGTCAGGCTCTACTACGTTGATGTGCGAGCATGAAGCATCATGTTCTGGTTTGAGCATTCAATGGGAAACCAAGGGATTTGGTGTGAGAATTAATGATTATCTTTCTGTCACTTGGACTTTACAGCATAAAGTCACGCCTTCCCTGCATGAAGAACCCGGAGCTAATGTTTGGAGCTGGAGAGGCCTAGGATTCTCTGAAACGAGAAAGAGGCTGGAGCTCTTTGTGCTGTGAAATTTAGGTCTGATTTGGTGGAACGAAAGTGTGGGAAGATGGCCAAGGAGCAGGCCTTTTTATCTACGGAGATTGTGAACCAGGGAGTGCAGGAATCGGGCCCAAATGCGGGATCCTTGACATTCTCAGTTAGAGTCAGGAGACGGCTTCCTGACTTTCTACAGTCTGTGAATTTGAAGTATGTGAAGCTGGGATACCATTATTTGATCAGCCATGCTGTTTATCTCTTCTCAGTACCCGTTCTACTGCTGGCCTTCAGTGCAGAGATCGGTAGCTTGAGCCAGCAAGACCTATGGAGGCTGTGGGAGCAACCCCACTTCGATTTGACCACCATGCTCACGTTCTCTGGAGCTACAGTGTTCATGCTGTGCCTCTATTTCATGTCTCAGCCTCGTTCTGTTTATCTGGTAGACTTTGCCTGTTTCAAACCATCGGATGAACTTAAGGTAAGTATCACTTGACGAGTATGCACTGATTGGTTCTGTATGTTCATGTCTACGGTAGTGAACTTGATTTCAGTTTTTACGAAGTGGGCTTTAACTGGTTTTCCTGGGCATGATATATTCTCAGTTTTATCTATTTTCTTGAAGATTTCATTTTGTTCTATACCAGATGTTCAACAGAGAAATTTTATAGGCCGAATATGCCCCGAGTTCCCTGATCTTTAAGTAGTAGAAAGGTATTTCGGTATTATTACGATGCTCTTGGAGATTTTATAGGCCAAATATGCCCTGAGTTCGCTGATCCCAATAGAAATTTGAGTAGTAGTAGTAGGGCGTTTCGAAATTGTTACGAGATTGTCCCTGTGCAAGGTGCTCCACAACCCTAAAAAAGCCGATTTAAAAACAAAGGCTAGATTTTTATCGCTCAATAGAGCCTTGAGATGGATCTATGCTAAGCTTTGAATACTTGTAGATAGTTTCTTGAGTTTGCCCTCTACACAGGGAGCTTTGAATTAACAGATGGTTTATGAGTTTTTCATTAACAGATAGTTTGTTGGCTTTGCCATCTAAGCTCGGAGCTGTCGATTAGTTTTAAACGTGCAAATAGCTTTGACATTTCGAGCTTCAGAGTACATTGTTTTAAACTTGTAAATAGATTATTGAGCTAACCAGTTTAAACAAGTAGATTTAGAATAAGTAAACAGGAAGGTTAGTTCAGTAGGTTGGTGGATTAGTTTGAGTGGTTGAGTCATGTAAAATAAAAACAGAAGGTTATAAAATTAAGTTTTCTTGTTTGCTGATTATGTAGATATTATTGGACTTCACTTGATGTAGCCACCTAGTTAGATTGAACAGTTTACCTCCCATACCAAAATAATTGGAGAGTTCCCAAAAAGTGTATTCACACAATGAAATTCTATGGTTTGTTGATTCTGCAGATATTATTGAGCTCCACTTGATGTAACTGAATAAATATTATTACACTTGTAGATATTATTAGGCTTCACTTACCTAACTATCAGATTAGATTGCTAGAAATACAACAAAACAGTTTATCTTCCATACTATTCTTCAAATTAAACAAAATACTTAACAAAATTTCCAAGATATATAGTAAATGAAAAAATAAATAAACAAATTAAACAAAATACTTAAGAGAGTTTCCAAGATATGTATTCCATAGTAAAAGAACAAAAAAAAAACTTCTTTTACTCTTGTATGTAAACTTATATGTCTGGTTGAATCTTATTAATTTTAAAATAATTGAATAACAATATTTTATATTTATTTTTTATAATTATCATCAAATTTTGTTTTCTAAATTAAATCTTATTAATTTAGAAAAAAAATATTTTTTATTTAAAAAAAAAATGTTTTATTAAATATATTTAAAAAAAAAAAAAGTGTATTTAAAAATTAGTGTGAACCTCTAAACAAGTAGGTATAGAATAGAGTCAGGGTATTTTAGATTATTAATAATATAGATATATATATATTTTTATCAATTTTATTATAATTTTCTTTTATCATATTATTTTATAATTTCATATAGATAAAGTAAAGTTATAATTTAAAACAATATAAATAAAAAATATAATTTTTTTTTATTTTTATAAATTAAGTAAGTTAATTGTTTTAAAAAATATAAATGAAAATATAATTTTTTTTTTTTACATAAAGTAAGGTTATAGTTTTAAAAAATATAAACTAAAATATAATTATTTTTGTTGTTGTTCCATATAGATAAAATAAGGCATAGTTTTAAAAAATATAAATGAAAATGTAATTAATTTTAACATACTTCTGTTTATAGAGACAGTGTCATCCTAACAAATATTATTCCTTAATGATAATATTATATTTAATTTTTTAAAATAAATTTTAATTTTAAATAGTTTTTTTTTTT
>ML779371.1:159062-170265 GCA_009831015.1 Picea engelmannii
AACATTAATAAATACTATAAGTGTAATGACAAATGGGCACAAATACTAAAGTTTGAAACCTTTATTCTTCATGGAAGTCCATCCTAATAGACACCCTTAGTGACGTCACACAAACTTCCTTCTATTAATTGTGCTAGTCAAAATTGTGGTTCCGACTAGGGAAGGATGCATTGCCATGGTAGCACTAAAGAGCTATCCTCTCTTTCAATAGTTTCTATAGAACAAAATGAATACTTTTAACTCCTTTCAACACGATGACAGAGGATGGTTACTTTACACTTAGACCAACTATTAAACAAACTAATTTACTAAAATTAATATTTTTTATTTAATCATATTTAGTAAATTGAAAATTAAATTTATTAATATTAAAATAAATTTATTTTAAATTTGAATTTTATTTTGAGGTATATTTTTTTTATCATTTAAAATGGATTTATGTTAAGACTAAGAGAAAAATAATCAGATTTATAGTATTTATATTTTTTTTTTTGTAAATTTAAATCATGAAATATATATATCAAATCTCTTTCTCACTCTCATTTAATGTTGATCCTAAATATTATCTATCTATATTAATTGAAAGTAAAAAAATATTATTTATTATAAAGATGTTTTCTACATCCTAGTATGAGGAGATGTGTTTTCAACATAGAGTGTAATACTAAATATATCATGTTTGATATTTTGAAATAATTTTTCTTTTTCTTTTTCCTTAGGTGTAACTATTCTACATTGATTATATATATATAACTTTAAAAATCAAGAATTTCTACCTTAAAAAATCTGTGTGAATCCCCTAACATCATGGATACCATGCCAAACAACTCTATAAAGGATGAAGTGTTTTCTATAGAAGACATTAAGTTTGGGGTTAAACAATTCTCAAAAAGAAAAGCTAAGGACATCGAAGGTTACCAGCTGAAATATTAAAAATTGGAGGACCTATCCTCGTGCCTGACATACATAATCTCTTCAATTTACTTATCTAGCAAGGCTTCCCAAAACCTTGGACTCAAAGCCTCATTGTACCTATATTTAAATGCGGGGATAAAAACATTCTCTCTAATTATAGGACCATTATGATTAACCCCATTTTAGCTAAGCTATATGGAAGTATTTTGGAAAAGAAGATTGACACATGGCTAGAAATCCATGGAAAAATAGCTAGAGGCCAGGTTGTGTTTAGAGGCTACCATTCCAATGTGGACCACCTTGTTACATTTAGGATCATTGCAGAGGAGTGTCGTAATGATAAAACCAATCTCCTTTGTTGTTTCATTGATTTTAGAAAGTCTTTTGACATTGTGCCCAAGACTAACCTCTGTAATAGGTTAGAAGAGCTTAAAGTCTCTTTTGAATTAAGAGTTGTTGCAGTAAGGTTATATGAGAAAGTTATTTCCAAGTTTAGGAACACCGAGGGCTGGTCAAAAGAAATTCACTGTAATACATGAGTCAAGCAAGGTTGTCCCATATTCCCTACCCTTTTCGACATCTATATTGATAAGTTAGAAAATTGTTTGGAGGATGGAGGTTGTGTTGGTTCGACCCTCGCTAGTATAGTCATCATCCTCCTTCTTGATGCTAATGATATTGTTCTTATGGCAAAGAGTACCTATGACCTAGGTAAGCAACTAATAACCCTCAAGAACTTCTGCTCTAGCATGGGCATGATTGTGAACATTGACAAAACAAAGTTTCTGATAATTAAATCCAAAAGGACCACCTATGATATTTTTGTTTATGACAACAATAGCTTGGAGGAAGTGCCTTCATATAAGTATCTTGGAATCAATATTCACCACAAGCTCAATTGGAACTATAGCATTGAAAAAATGATAAATGGAGTGTGGAAAGCTTATTATGGGCTCAAAAACAATTGTAAATCAGTAGACCTTTGGATTTGGGATTAAAAAAAATCATCTTCCACACTCTCACCACTCCAGTTATCTTATATGGATGTGAATTTTGGGGTTGTAGTATATCTAGAGAATCTTGAAGAAAGATAGAACAAATCCAAAATAATTTTATAACTTATAACCTGAGAATTAAGGGCAATACACCCTATCCTATACTCCTCATAGAAGCAAGCCTTCCCCCCATTGAGAGCATTGCTATGATTAGATACCTAACGTAGAAGAACAAGATAAATGACATGGATGACAAGAGGTTCTCCAAAATTGCTTCAAATTCTAACCAAAACCACCAACAACTCAAGCGGGGATGGCATAAAGATGTCATATCTTGGCTAAATAATTGAGGAATACAAGAAGAATCCATCATGTAGAATACCGATAATTTTACAAATATGATCACTTTTCACTTTTAAATTTAAGGAGAATATGTGGTGTGATAAAGAATTAGTGGATAAAAGAAAATTAAGATACTACAAGGAGGTGATCAACCCTAATTTAGAAGATCAAAATTACCCCTCAGTTTTGACAAGTGCAAAGAAAAATAAATCAACATTGCTAAAATAAGAACAAACTCTCACTAGCTACATAGTGAAACTAGGCATTGGACAACTCCCAAAACACCATGGGATGAGAGAATCTGCCACCTTTGTGACACTAAGCGGGTAGAAAATGAAAAACACTTCCTCTTGGATTGCCCTGCCTATATCCATATTAGATTCCAATTTAAAAATGATTGCCCCATTACCGACCTTCCTAACCTCCTAAGTCATCATCTACAGTGATCTTGGAATGCTTCTTTCAATAATTTTTGAGCATACAAATACAATTTTAAAGAAATAGAAGTAATCTCTTAGCTTCTTAAGGTTAGATACACTAATTGGTCTCAATGGACATTAAACATCATTGCCATCATCATCATATATAATTCTACATTAATCATCATCCCTATCATCATCGTATATAATTATTTTACTAACCAAGGTATATCCATCTATTAAGCACCAAGATGGATCAAATTTCTCAATGTGAAAATTTTAATTTATATATAGTTATCTAAATATGTACGTACTAGTTGACCCAACTTTATTTTTGTTATTATTTTTAAATTTTTTTATGTAACATAATTAATTGATACACATAACCCTAACCTGAAAACATCTCTCCCATACTTATTATTCAATACAATAATTAATTAAAATGTGAATATTAAAATGTTCATTGTTTAATTTATAAATCATAAATAAGGTTTTAAATAAAATAATATTTAGAATAAATTCTTTTGGAGTGATTTTTTTGAGTGAAAGAGCCAAAAACACTACTTAGACTTATAAGTGTTTTATAATAGTGTTTTAAATAATATTTCAACTTAAATTGGTTTTAATTGAGATTTATAATGCATTATAGAGATAAAATCCATTGAGGTGCAACTTTTTTTAAATTGTAAAAATTAGGGAAGTTTTCCACCTCTAAAAATTTGATTTCTCTCTAAAGATTTGATTTCTCTTGATCTAAAATAGATCTATGTTGGTATATTTATTAGTCATTGCTCTTCCTTTCATATGTTAATATCGAAATAGTCTCAATAAAACCAAATTTGAAGAATATCTTTAAATCTATTTGGTTTTTTTTTTGATTTGTTAAATTTTTTATATTATTAAGTTTCTTAATCTATAAATACAACATTTACTTGACCTATTAGTCTATTTCTATGAAGAATTTATATTCAAATTATCTATAAATATTAAATAAAATAATATTTAACTTAATAATAAATATAAATATAAATGAAAAATAACATATTTGAATTAACCACATTCATATACATTATATTATCTAAACCTTAAAAAGATGTAAACCGTATAAAGTTTCAATATATATATATATATATTTTTTATTTATCAAAATTAACCAAACCAATTATAAGGAAATAAATTCATAGAAAATTATTTGTTAGGTAAACTCTAAAAAGTTGTAAACTCTTTAAATTTTAGATTATTTTTTGTTATTTTGATTTCTTAAATTTAATTAAATTAATCATAAGAAAATAAATTCATTAAAATATTAAAATATTAGAAATTNTAATTTTTTTTTCTTTTATTTAAAATTCATAAAAAATATTAATCAATTTTATGTGTGTAGGCTTTTATATTTACATTCATTTCAAAGGGGGCTTTCCCAAGGCTAGAAACACAAATATTTATCAATGTGCTAGATTATATACATACAGTGCTAAACTTTAAAACTTCTTCGAGACATGAGTTCCACGTGATTCCACTTGTGACTTGCTTAATAAGTTGATCAAAAACTCTAGCAATTAAAAAAAACATTCACACATTAAGAGGACATTAAGGGGTGGGCACTCCCTTGGGCTTCCTATCCCTCTCCTGAGTGAGGGGTACTTGTTTCCTCAATTTCCACAGGGTCTTTGTTTTGGTACATGGTTTACTTCTCCTTTAGTCCTACTTGTAGAGAGTTTCTAGAGCCTAAATTATTAGAAGTGAGAGAAAGAGATTCGAACCACGAAGAGACAACCAAGGAGTGAACCTTGTTGCATTCCACTTCTAAGGAGTCGATCTATTGCTTCTGAAGGAGAATGAGAGTTATTATGTTTATGTTTTGCATAGTAGTGACATGCTCCAACTATGTGATTTTGGAATAAATTAGCGCGAGAGCTCTTGGGTGTTTTCTTCATGCTTAAACATAATTCTATGGACCTCCTTCAACTCTGATTTATCCATCACAGTAAGGGAGATATCTTTTGCAATGAAACTAAAATGATAATACCTTGACCAAACAAACCACCAACAACATACATTTATCAATGTGCTAGATTATCTACATACAATGCTAAACTTTAAAACTTCTTCGAGACATGAGTTCCACGTGATTCCACTTGTGACTTGCTTAATAAATTGATAAAAAAACTCTAGCAATTAAAAAAAAATTCACACATTAAGAGGACATTAAGGGGTGGGGACTCCCTTGGGCTTCCTATCCCTCTCCTGAGTGAGGGGTACTTGTTTCCTCAATTTCCACAGGGTCTCTGTTTGGTACACGGTTTACTCCTCCTTTAGTCCTACTTTTAGAGAGTTTCTAGAGCCTAAATTATTAGAAGTGAGAGAAAGAGATTTGAACCACGAAGAGACAACCAAGGAGTGAACCTTGTTGCATTCCACTTCTAAGGAGTCGATCTATTGATTCTGAAGGAAAATGAGAGTTATTATGTTTGTATTTTTCATAGTAGTGACATGCTCCAACTATGTGATTTTGGAATAAATTAGCATGAGAGCTCCAGGGTGTTTTCTTCATGCTTGCACATAATTCTATGGACCTCCTTCAACTCTGAATTATCCATCATAGTAAGGGAGATATCTTTCACAATGAAACTAAAATGATAATACCTTGACCAGACAAACCACCACCAACAATTCCGATTTCCAACCATTTGATAGACTAAAAGAAATAACAAGTTTCTATTCCAATTGCTCCTTTATAAAACTTGCAAGTTATCAAGAGTAACATGCACTAAGAACACAAACCAAGGAACTAGGGCTTACCTGGTCAAGAGGAAGAAAATTGCCAACATTTAGGATATGAAACAACACGATTCCACCTCCCACATACACCATTGCTCAGTATTGTCTAGAGAAGCTCCGCTCCCGCTCTAAAACTCCACCCTTGAAACCTGAACAAGCTCACAAACTATTCCACTAGCCCTCAAGACACAGGTCGAACTAAACTGAGGGAAGAACTAGTGGTATGTTAGATTCAACATTGTTCCATTTATCAAAGAAGAGTGCATTGAGAGACATTTAATTGCCATGAGAAAGCATTGATAAACCAAGCGGAGGCCACCGACCATCCATCCCAAATTTACCTCCAAGTGTTGATGCATAGTTAATGTATATTGAACTGAGTGCCATTTGATTAATTAAGGTATAAGGGTGAAGCTTGAAACCCACTTTTTTTATTAAGGAACCAGGATCCAAGGGCGAGGCCACCCTGGTCCAGTAATCTGCTTCGCTTTAAGCTCCCTTTTGATGTGGTAAACACTATTTTATTGAAGTGTGGGATGATTCTCTTAATTCCATGAATGAGTGAACTTTTTTTGCTGCATCTTGAGTTGCCTTGATCCTTCACTTATCTAATTACCATCATTGAATCTCCAAGCATTGTCAAAGTTTTGATTCCTTGTTCATTGGCAATGATGAGACCATGACACAATAAATAGGCCTCTACTAGATTTTAGAGATATTTCCATGCCTAAAAGCATAAATGGACTACCTTTCTTCCTTCAGGATGATCGATACTCCTCCCACATTTGTCACCCCTTGTAGGTTTTCATAGTTAGTCATCATGTTGCATAACCTTTTTGAAAGTAAACTAACACTTTACTTCCAAAAATGTTAAACAAAAAAAAGTAACTTTCTAACCCTTAAAATTTAAGTATCGCTAATTTTGTTACACATCAATGATAATTTTTGTCACGTCCCCACAACGTGCCTTGCGATCATGCACCTCTTGAGGCGCGCACCACCACGAAGTTTCTCTCTTGGTTGCTTGGCAACAACAAGGTTACTTCATCCAAACTACACCTCTTCACCTAGAGCATACCCATACTTCATTCTAGGATACTGACGAGTCACACTTCTACTCTAGTGCAACTCTTGTACTTAGACAATTGCTAACTTCTTAATACTTAGTCATGAATATATAAGCATACATCCATGAGAAACCAAGAGAATTGTGGAACAAACGAAAGGCAAACATGGATATAGTGTGGGCGGCACAAACCATGCCTAACACTCAACTAAGTCTTTGTTATTGAGAACAAATTACAACATGAGCACTACCAGCTCAGTTAACAACAACACATAGTCAAACGAATCACCTCACCTCACCAAGACATTCATACACAAATCTTCACCAAGACTAATCATCACAACCATCTCTGCAGTCACCTGTGGTGCACCTCAGATGTGCCTCCAACCGTAGACTTGCTGTCTCTTCATTTTCACAGAGTCCACCTCTTCTTTTCCACATACTTCACAGATTTTGGTTTTGCCTCACACATGCCTCAAATAGACCTGCGTTTCCAGACTTACCGAAAATATTCCCAAGAGAAGTTTTTCCAACTCTGTCCACCAAATCATCCTCAAGGTAACACAAGTCCTCCCATGTGGAGTGACTTGGCTCCTTGAGGGAGCTTTTTCTTTTCTTTTTCCTCATAATTTCCTTCCTTGGTTGTGTGCTCTTCTTCTCTTATAGGATATCCAAAGTTCACCATCGTGAACCATCATTTCCTTTGGGGGTGTTGTGCCCCTTCACGAACCCATGTCCAAACAAATCATCACGACCTTTCGCAGACCTAGTCACCCAAACAAACCCATGTGCTTGTCAAACTTTGTGCCCCTTGGGAATGATGTGATCAACCTTGGTGTGCCCCTCATGTCGAAACACCACATCCGTCGAACCGACTTGTCCTTTTGGGTGCACATGCCCCTTAGGTGAGTTGGGTCGATTCTCGTAAGTGTGCCTCCCATGGCTTAACTGATTTGTCTTTTTGGTGGAGCACCCATATCTTGTCCTCAACCCTTCGTAAAGCCATTTTTTGTTTGACTTATGTCGCAAGGAAACTTGGGTGGAGCCGTCCCTTGGCACGTTGCGTGTCCAAGGAACCCAAACTATCCCCTATATGAATACGCCTATCTTTTCATTCACACTGAGTGTCTTGCTTTCTCGATTCAAATTGTGGTGGAAGTGTGTGCGCTTGAGCTAAGCTCTTAAGGCCTTACATCCTCCCCTACCTCAAGTCATTTTCATCCTTGGAAATATCCACAAAATCTATGATTTCCAAGTCTCTGCCCAAACTCGTGCCTCCACTGCAACTAAGTCTGTTGGAAACCCCAAGTTTCGTGCCAAGTGGAAACCCCAAGTTCCCACAAACCAAATTGTATTGCACCCAACTTCGCACAATTTGATGTCTAAGTCAATACAGTCACTTCACCCAGCTCCAAGGATGAAAGTCACCTAACTTTGTTGCACTCTCTCATTGCGATGTTGCTACCTTGCTATTGTTCAGTTTTTTTTGTTGTTGTTGCTTCCTGCTACAACTAACTGCTTCCCACTTCACTTCAAAATTTCACCTAAAGTGTTGAACCCATGTGAACTTGTTGTTGTGCACATAATTCAACCAACTTTTCCATGTCTCCACACACTGATATCCCCCATGCCTAGGGAATGATTGGGTAACAAGTACAACCGTTGACCACAACGCATGAGGATGCACTTCCTCATGCCCAAACTTCATCTTTTCTGTCGCATCTTCGTCACTCTGTCCAACTCCAAATACTAATACAAGTGTCCATCCTTGCCTCATTGCTTCCATAGTCCGATCTTCATCAAGGAAAACCTCCATAATGTCTAAGTGATACACTTCAAACCTACTGGTGCGTCCGTACTCTTGACCTCCTTGTCATGTTGTTGTTTTCACCCAAGTTGTGAACTAGGTGAATGGCCAGTCCAACTGTCACACTTCTTGAGTGTGGACATCCTCATGCACAAATTGGTCACTTCCTTTCACAATTCGGTATATCTGCACAACAATCTCAAACCAAGGCAAGGTTTCCCCTCACATGGCTTCACTATGGAGTCACCCCAAAGCAAAGTCATTTGCGACAACTTGACTCCATTGTCCACCTCATGGCACAATTAGCCAATCTGACCCAAGAAATACACATCTAGATTGCCTTTGCCCCACTACTTCATCACTCGACCATGCTATTGTGTCTACCTCTCTATGTATTGAAATGGTTAAGCTTCACCCTCAACCATGCTTCCCAAAGAAAGATAAATGCCCATGTCCAAGTAATCTCTTCATGCTACAATCTGTCTGTCTGCAAAATCCTCCAAATAAAGGAAACTCCTCAACTTGTCTCCTTTTGTCAAGTCACATCAACACAAATCAACATGTGCGATGTGTGTGGCCTCCACGCTTACACTCAAAATGTCCAATGAATTTTCCAAAGTGCTCCAAGTAGAATGCATCACCTTAAAGAAATTTCATGCCTTAGGCACGTTCGAACCAATACTTCTGCCAGCCTCAACCAACGATCTCGTTCAGACCTTTGAGTCAACCAATACTTCTGCCATCCTTAACCAACAATATCGTTCAGACCTTTGAGTCATTGCAAAAACCTCCGCAAGTCACCAAGGTGTGCTTTGCCTCATCCAATGTCCCATACCAAAGATGAGCGAACACCACTCAAGTCACTTGGTCTGCGTTTTTCCCATTCAGTTTGACTACCAACGATTCCTGGTCGACTTCTCTGCTAACCCCATCCATCTCCTAGAACGAAACTGCCTTGAACCTACTACATGTTGGGTTGTTATATTCTTTGCAGTGAAATTCGAGTCGAGGTGGATCGAAAACAAATCAAAGGTCAAGGAAGTCAACCAGGAAAATTCGAAGTCAAAGATATCGATGACAAGTCAATCGACAAGTGGTCAAAGTGCGGAGATGAGATGACCGAATAGAGGTCGAATGAAGGATGACTAGTAGTTGATTGGTAACCCGACTTGGAGTCGATTGTAATAGAATCCCAGGATTTGCGAGATTTGTAGCTAATGATATGGATGGATATGTAACCGTTTTTTGGTGCCAATATTTAGGGTTTTTCCTGTTGTAAAATCTATAAAGAGGCATGTTGTAAGGCTGAAAAGGTTAATGCAAAATATGCCAATGTATGTGTAAATCATAGGTTGATGGTCATGTATATGTAAGCCGAATTGGCTACAGGATTGTCCTTGCACAGGCAAGAAGGTATGATGTTGATTGTGTCTTAGGTGTGGACCAAGGTTAGACATGAAACCTTTTTATTTTGATTGAATAAGACAACAAGAGAGCAAAACGCTCAAAGGAATGCTGGTTTTCCCGGTTAAGGGTTTCCAGGGTAAAATCTTGGTGTACTGTGTGATTGCTTGTGTCATTTGCATTCTTGATTAAATTATTCTTCTCTTCTACTACGATTAGTGTAGAAGTGTATTTCATTTCTTGACAGTACAAACGTCCAAAACATGGCATTGTCGTCACAATTGTCAAGTCAACGCATGACCCAAAAAATTTGGCTAAGGCACCAAGCACCAAGGTGCCTCACCCATCCTCTCAACTTACCACATCCGGACCTCACTGCCAATTTCATCAAAACGAATTTTCCAATGCGCCTCATCAAATATTTTGGCATCTTCCTTAAGTCACTTCCATGGCTACATCCAAATATGCCTAAGTCCACCACATGACTCGTCCAAATAGGTCATCCCAAGCTCTTCCGCACATTCACCCAACCAAGGCATCCCAACTACTACATGACTCCTTCAAATTTGCACCACTTGAGTCACCATCAAGTCTACCAGTTTTCATCGCAGAAACAAAATGCACTTGAACCACCAAGTCATCCATATTCTATCTCGGGCATACACTCCCAAGCAACCGACTCTCAGCGTGAACTCACCTTGACCATCGTTCCCAGATCCACAAGCCTACAAGACCTTCGCTACGCTATAAGATTGAGTCCATGCATCCACTTCTGAAATTTATTTAAGTTCCAAACTTCACATGAAACCTGCTAACCTTGTCTCCAATGTCTTTCCATCTTCAAATCTTGATTTCTTCCACTTCAAGGCACCATGCATCCACCGCCCGATTGTCAAGTCATATTGCTGCTAATCGACTATTGTAAATCTGTGAAGAGATACCTTGATCTAGATTATTTTTTAGAACAAAATGAAAGCATAGATACTACAATGAAATACACATAAATATTTCCAGAAACAAAGAAATACAATAATATACGATTTCTATCAATGAAAGAAATGTACAGAGACTGTAAAAATACATAGTGAAAGACATGCTAGAATGGTGGAAACTAATCTTTGAGAAGAGATGTGATGGCTACTCACATTCGCAAGAAGATGATTATTACAAAGAGGCTCTAAGGGCCTTTTTAACATAAGTAAAATCCAAAACCCTAACCCCAGAAGATGAAAATCCAAAAGTTTTGCGGGCCCTGATGGGAGTAGTTGATACGTCAACTTCCCGGGGTGTAACTTTTGCATACGATCTCCATTTTGGGCGCTCGATACACCGTTGAAAATGTCTAACCGAGAAGAATGATTTTCGACTGGACCAGGTGAGTGTCGTTGGCAGTCACTTTGGACCCAAATCCCCAAAAAACGTCGTTTAGGACCTTGTAATGACCCTGAAAGTTTGGAACCCAAAAAACTGTCGA
>ML779371.1:172250-183933 GCA_009831015.1 Picea engelmannii
TTCTATTAATGAAAGAAATGTACAGAGACTGTAAAAATACAGAGTGAAAGACTCGCTAGAATGGTGGCATCTTATCTATGAGAGGAAATGTGACAACTACTCACATTCAAAAGAAGATGATTATTACAATGAGGCTCGAAGGGCCTTTTTAACATAAGGAAAATACAAAACATAACCCCAGAAGATGAAAATCCAAAAACTGCCAAGATTGAAAACTATTTTTCGAGCACGTGGAATAGGTGGGTGGCCACCGATATCCACCTGGATCAATCCTTCTTCCTTAGGAAGCAATGGTCTCCATTGTGTTGAGTTCCCACGGGAGAGAGGGAAGTGTTTGTTGAATCTGAATCTTGGTGCGCTGCTTGCCTTGCTGGAGAAGTTGTGTTTCTTAGCTTCATGAAGGACGTCATGAACCTGTGGATGGAAGGGTTGGAACTTTTTAATCATTTTGGTTACATGAGATGACTGTGTGCAGAAATAATTATTTCCCTTTGTTGCAATCTTGTTGATCTGCTTCTGTTGGATAGAAGGTTCTTGTACCGAGGCTTCAGTGGTTTTAATGTCCCTCTATGCACCTTTTGAATAGATTGTAAAGAAGCTGAATTTTGTAGTATGAGATACTACCTTGCGACATTGTTTAGGTGGGACAATAGTCTGAATTACCTATGGTATTCTGTAGAGATGACCCCCTAGAGAAACAATGACATTGCAGGGTCAAGACTCATAAATAACATGGAGTTTCCACATATATGGCTGGCCCAAGAGAACATCACAGACATCCAGCGAGACAACATCACATAATACCTCATCCTTGAAGGGCTGGATGCCGTATGACAATTGACCCTACTGGCTGACACGAAGATCTCGTCCCTATCGAAGCCACCCTATGTTGTATGGATGTAGGTGTGCGGTTGTCGACAATCCTAACTATTTGAAAACCTCTGCTAAGATGAGGTTCTTCTGGCGTCCGCTATGAACAATAAAATGCAGCGGGATCCCCTTCACCCACATATGTGAATGAAAAATGCGCTCTCTCTCTTCAGGATATGTTGGTTCTTCTGGTTGAATTGCTACGGTTGTGACAATAACAATGGGGTCTGTGTCGATGATCTATCTTTTACCATTATTTTAAGAATTAGATTCTGAATCAGGTTTCGGCTCCTTGTCTTTGATCTCGACCACCAATGACTGATTTGAGCGACATTCATCGGTGTTATGCCAGGGGATTTTGTGTAAATTGCACCATTTTTCAGTGTCCTTCGTCTTCTCGTGACCCTTCTATTCATGTGGCTTAGATTGGTTTTCAGGAAGCTGTTTGTTGGGGTCGTCTTCATCATACTTCGGTTGTTACGGATTTTCAGATCCGAATTCCCGTTTTTTCTAGTGCCTAAATTTCTGCTCGATTTTAACAATATATCGATACACAACACTGAGTGATGAGATATCCAGAAAATCCATTTAGTTTGGATGTATCTGTGTAGAGCCCCGTGGTATTTCAAAACCAAATGTCTCTCGAAGTCTTTGATATCCATCTTGGTGCACAAGGTATGGAAGGTATTGGTGAACTTCGACATTGCTTGGCCCCTCTCTTGCCGCAGTGTGGTCTATCTCATGTACTAGTCTTCATAGTTGCCAACAGGGTAATATTGTTCCTTGACACATCCACGAAAAAATTCCAAGTGGGATCGATCCGATATATTCCAGACTCCTCTGTGGAACTTTGCTCCGAGTAAGTTTCCCACCAATGTTTGACATGGGGGAGAGCCTTAAGGAGTGCGAAGGTGATCTTTTCCCTGTCAGAAAAATGATGAACAAAGAAATAACCTTTTAGTAGATTTAACCATTTGTCTAGGGCATACACATCTATTTGACCTTAAAATATGGGAATATCAAAATTCACATGTACCTTGAAAGGCGAGGTGCCTCCAAAGTTGCTGCTTGATGAAGACATGCCTGTTGTTATCGACAGATGTTGAAGGATGTGGGAAAAATTCTCCATCATTTCGTCCCTTTGCCGCGTGAGAGCTTGCTCAAGCAACATATTAATATAATCTTCTGCTCCTTCATTTTTCTTTTCTTTCATCATGGAGGGTTTCTTGGGTGTGCGAGAGCGATTTTCCTTAAGAGAGACAAGCTCGAGACCAAACTTGCTATACTCAGACCTTGTTGGGGACATGCACTAAAAAACGATCAAGAGCAGCCTGCTCTAATACCGCTGATCCATATTATTTTTGAGAATGAAGTGAAAGCTGAGATACACTAATGAAATACACATAAATATTGCCAGAAACAAATAAATACAGTAATACACGATTTCTATTAATGAAAGAAATTTACAGAGACTGTAAAAATATAGAGTGAAAGACTTGCTAGAATGGTGGAAACTTATCTCTGAGAAGAGATGTGACGACTAATCACATTCACAAGAAGATGATTATTACAATGAGGCTTTAAGGGCCTTTTTAACATAAGGAAAATCCAAAACCCTAACCCAAGAAGATGAACAGCCAAAAGGTTTGCGGGCCCCGATGGGGGTAGGTTATATGTCAACTTCCTGAGGGCGTAACTTTTTCATATGATCTTCATTTTGGGCGCTCGATACATCGTTGGAAAGGTCTAAACGAGAAGAACGATTTTTAATTGTCCCAGGTGAGTGCCTTTGGCATTTAGCTAGGCCCCAAATCCCCAAAAAACGTTGTTTAGGGCCTCGAAATGGGCCTAGAAGTTAGGAACCCGAAAAATTGCTAAAAAAATGCCAAGATGAAAAACTGTTTTTTGAGCCCATGGAATAGGTGGGTGGCCACCGATATCCACCTAGATCATACCTTGTCCGAAGGCTGCGGTCAACCCACCAACAACTCAACTCAACTCAACTGTTGTTCTTAGTGATCCATGGCACGAAGACTCTCCGCTCAACCAACTGCATGTTTCAAAACTTCTCTAGGTCTCCCTAGGTTATCCAATGCAATCAATTGACATTGCTGCAACCTATAACTTCTCTCCTTCACAATCACATTTGTGATCACCCTCTGTGTTTTGCTTCTGTGATCATTTTTAAGGTTAGATCTGTGACAAGTCGTGCAACGATCCTGCGTTCATCTGCCTTACCCAAGTGCTCGGTTCTCCAACGAAATATGTGCCGAGTCTCTCTAAGGTGTGCACAATAGGTTTGACATTGACTTTCGTCACAAATCAAACCAACCAAGTATGCCTCTGTGATCAAATATGTGACAAGTTCTGCGATGAACTCTGCGATGAGTTCTACGATCACCCACCTTGTCCAAGTGCTTTGTTTCACCACAAACCATACTCTCGGTCTGTAGAAGGTGTGCGCTCAACTCTGTTGGAATGTTTTTAAATACCAAGAGGGGGGGGGTGAATCAATATTTCTTCTTTTTCTAAAATTATATTAATTCTTTTTATTAATTTATGAACCATAAAAATTTATCAACAAGAATGTATAGAATTCTGAATTTTAAATGTAACAATCATAAAAGATTATATTTCATTTACAAGTTACATTTTGTAAGAGACACCAATCTCTCTTCTTTTGAGCACCAACTCAAGGAGACACCAATTCCCTGTTTTCCAAGCACCAACTCCCTGTAGATTAGGCTCCAACCTGTAAAGGAATCCAATCCTCTTGTTTTCAAGCACCAACTTGAGAAAGCTGCAATTCCCTGTTTCAGGCTTCAACCTATAGATGACTCCAATCTTCCCTTCCACCCTCACTTCATGTGTATGTTTCAGGTTCCATATACTTCATTGGACTCTGCTTCTTCTTTTGATATCCTAAATTAGCTTACCGAGACACCTTCCTTTCACCATGCCTTTCTGTTTTATATAGCCTTCCAACATGTATGACATTGAACCATTGTGTCTTTTAATAATGAACCATTGCACCTATTCATTTAATTTAACATAATGCTGACATTTATGTTGTTATAATAGCTGATTTTAATTTTAAAAGACTTCAAATCCCTTGTAAGTTGTTCAACATTAT
This sequence comes from Picea engelmannii, assembly GCA_009831015.1. Taxonomy (NCBI): domain Eukaryota; kingdom Viridiplantae; phylum Streptophyta; class Pinopsida; order Pinales; family Pinaceae; genus Picea; species Picea engelmannii. The sequence continues at coordinate 176,254 of ML779371.1, forward strand.
CTCTTCACTCACCAAAAAATTTGTATCTGCAATGGAATGATTGGGTGCTAATTCTGATTGATATTGCTATAACTGTTTTGAACAAAAACTCTAACCCTAACTAGTTAACTAGATTCAAATTCTGATTTTTTAATAAGGTTCTTCAAGTGCCTTTTTACAATAATAAATTTCTTCTTTTATTTGTTTTATAAAATCTTCATAAGGCCTTTCAAAGAATCCTTAGTCTTTCATTGGATCCGATTCAATCTATTACTACTTCTCTGGTGCATTTCCTATAACTAATTAGAGGATAGGTGCCCTCTTTTCCCATAGGACCAAAATGCTGTGACCATCATCTAGCCAAACATGGCGTAGGACTTGTTAGTTTGCCCCGAAAACACTTTTTTATTTTATTTCACCAAGTGGCCATATGCTATGACCAGGTGTTAACTCGGTTAGCACCTTAATTCTTCACAATTTCATATTCCATATGACTTGTGCTTGTGACTGAGAGCGAGCGTGCATAATGCTTACCTCGACGCTTAAACAAATCGATGATTCAAACTTGATCAAGTGTTGAGTGGACAATCTTCATAGATTTCACATTTAAAACATGGACACGAGATAATCCCGGGCCAAATCGCGATGAGACATGATGCTGACACGTGGTTTATTAAGTCTAACTTAGTATAAATTTTGGGTCCGCCCTCTCCCACTAACTTTCGTGTGTTTTCCATATTTGAAAAGACTAGGTTTGTTTGATCATACTTCCATTTTGATCCAATGATCAACAAAGATTCTTAGCACTCAAGCGCATTGCCATTTTTTTCGCCACTACATTACTCTCAATCATCTGTTCTTTCATTCAGACAGAGTCGCCACCTATGTATCCTTGTCAAACGTGTTTGGAGCAACTAGATACCTCTTCTAAAATCTCATTAATCGTCGATCAACATTATATCTCTCATAATCATGTGAAGAATGTGATTACAGTATATCATATGATGTTAAAACGATGTCTACATCTGCTGGATCATTTATATTGGTTCCCATAGTGTCTAAAGTAGATTCACTTGAAAGATTTTTAACACCTCCATACACTTTAACCTTAAAGATCCCCTTTTAGTATGACGAGCAATTTCACTCTGCCATTGTTGCAATATTAATGAGTTCCATTCTGAGTACTGAATGCACTTTGCTTTTACACAGCTAAACCTCATAGGACATGACTCTCTTATCCTATGTTTATGAGAATGCTGTTTTATGCAGGCTACAACTAATGTATTGGTAAGATGTCCCAAAACTCAAAGTTACTCATATGTTACCAATTCATGCATAAGATTTTGGCAATGCATGGGTTTGTCAATACCATATTGACCCCTATAACATCAAATGCCAGCTCCATAATACCATGTCCAATATTGACCATGTTTTCCCTTTTTGACATCAATGCCAACTCCATAACACCGAGTCCAACAAGCTCAACCTTCCCATCGCACCGTCAACCGAACCTCTGCTATAAGTCTGATGCAAAGTCTGCGATGAACAAGTTCATTGCACCGAACCGTTCACCAAGTCCAGTAATGTTCCCATTGAATTGCCTTTGCAACAAATAAGCTCCAATACCATCTATTGTTGAGATAGTGGTGAAGAGCTTCCCAACCCTTCTCCAAAATCTGCAACAAATCTGCTCTAATACCATTTATCACATCCCCATAGTGTGCCTTGCAATCGTGCACTTCTTGAGGGCATGCAACACTATGACGTTTCTAGCTTGGCTACTTGGAAACACCAAGGTTACTTTGTTTGAACTACGCCTCTTCACTTGGAGCATACCCATACTTCGTTCTAGGTTATTGACAAGTCACACTCCTACTCTAGTGCAACTCTTGTATACTTAGACAATTGTTAACTTCTAAACACTTAGTCATATATAAGCATACATTCATGAGAAACCAAGAGAACTGTGGAACAAACAAAAGATAAACACAAATAAAATGCGAGCAACACAAATCGTGCCTAACACCTAGTTAAGTCTTTGTTATTGCGAAATAGTTACAACATGAATACTATTGGATCGGTTTACAACATGGCAGAGTCAAACAACTCGCCTCACCTCACCAAGACACTCATACACATATCATCATCAATATTCTTTGTCACAACCGTCTTCGTATCCACCTGTGGTGCACCATAGACATGCCTCCAACCACATACTTGTTGTCTCTTTGTTTCCGCAAACTATACCTCTTCGTTTCTGCAGACTTCCTAGATTTTGGTTCTTCCTCACACATGCCTCCAACGGATTTTCATTTCTAGACTTAGCCAAAATATGCCCAAGAGAAGTTCATCCAACTCTGTCCACCGAATCCTCCTCAATGCATTGCAAGTCCTCCCATGTGAAGCGACTTGGCTCCTTGAGGGAGTTGTTTCCATTCGTCTACCTCAGAACCACTTTCCTTGGTTGTGTTCGCTTATTCTCTTATAGGCTCTCCAAAGGTCACCATCGCGAATCGTCACATCTTTTGGTGGTGTCGCACCCCTTCACGAACCCATGTCCAAATGAATCGTCGCGCCCCTTCGTGGACTCAATTACCCAAACAAACCCATGCGCTCGTCAACCGTTGTTCCCCTTGGGCTCAGAGCACCCAACCTTGGTATGCCCCTCATGCTAGTGCACCCCATCCATCGAACTGACTCGTCCTCTTGAGTGCACACACCCTTTAGGTGAATTGGGTTGACTCTTCTAAATGCACATCCCATGCCTTAGTGGATTCGTTCGTTTGGTGGAGCGCCCAATTCTTTCCCTCAACTCTTCGTGAACCCATCTGTCGTTTGACTTGTGTTGCAAAGCAACTTGGGTGGAGTCGTCCCTTGTCATGTCGTGCATCCAAAGAACCCCAACTTCCCCTATATGAAAATGTCTGTCTCACTTGCCTGATTTGAACTGTGGTGGAAATGCACATGCCCGAGCTAAACTCCCGGGGCCTTAGAATTTCCATTTCACAACTATGTTCAAAATAAATTTAAAGATTATAAGAAAACAATAAATTACCCTTTTGTCGGCTATTTCCTCATAGCCATAAGAGTAGCGCAAAGGCCAAACTCAGAAGTAACTCCCTACCAATCCCAAAATGAAAACTTTATTAAATCATTACCTCATTATTTTTTCACTTGCCTGCACTAAACTCGATGAAGAAATTGGCTGTTGTATTTAATGTTCGCACAATAACGTGTCTCATATAGAACAAACTCCACGCTGTTAGCTCTATCCTTCACCAAGAATTCATCCCAATGGATGCGTTCACATGGGCATTTGGTTGGAGGCATGTGCTGGCTATTCAATGTTTGTGAAGACTCAGCGATATCCAACTCGTCCAGTTGTGGAAATCGTCTTCTATATTGATGCCTGTGGGTCGGAGGAAACAAATTTAGCTCTCTTATTAACTAACATACAAAGAGCAACTTTGGAGCATCCAGTGGGCAGTTGCCAACCTCTCACGCCATCGACCCTTCATGAAAACTACCATGCTACCATCTCATCAAAACTTTAGTGCACTGTGCGATGTCACTCAGTTTTGGTGATGGAGTTGGCAGGATTGAATGAAAACTGGGCTGAAAATTGGGCGGTTCATTAAATTTATAATTGTGACAAATTTATTCACCATTTTAGTATGAGAACCATCACTACCAATTTGAATACTGTAGTAGCTCAATTACTTTTAGTAATTAAATTTATGATTGTGAAAAAATTATTTACTATCAATATGTTTATTACTAAAATAAAAATCATTAATAATTAAAAAAAAAAATTTAATTTTAATTTTATTAAATTTTTTTAATTCTAATTAATTAAAAAAAATTTAATTTTAATTTTATTAAAAAATAAAAATCTTATTATTTAGGTGTTTAAACCATATAAAAATCAATTACACTTATGTATATTGTAAATATAATATTTTTCGCTTTTTATAAAATAATCTTAGATATTTTATGTTTCTTCCTTTTTCTCTTTAATTTCTTGCCATTCATACTGGTAAGTAGTGATTTATATGAATCGAAGGTATCAATTTCATGATTTTTTTTTGTTTTTGTCTAGAGTGGTGTTTTATATGAATGGAGGTATCAATCTCATGAAATCTTTTTGTTTTGCCTCGAGTGGCTTCAAGTACAACTGCCCAATCAACACTTACACTTGTTTTTTTACTTCATTTTAATTAATGTCATTATTCAACATTTGTTTTTTGGAAAATTTAAGTGTTTTGGTATTGATTTAGTTTCTTTTTTCCGAAGAGAATAAGCTTGCGAATGAAGACAAGTAGCTTGTAGATGTCTTGGAAGTTGCCATATATAGCATTTGAATGCTATATTTTCATAATCCATAACACAAATGTATTTATTTTTTCTATTTGAGAATCATTTTGTTTAAAAGACCCTTACTAATGTCTATCTCAACACATAACACATATGCAAGTTTATGTGCACAATATTATTATAGATATATGAAAATATGATTTTATGTAAGTGCTCAAAATATTCTCAATATCCTCAAACATTGTTAAATACTAGAAGTGTAATGAAAAATTGAGGAGATGAACTCAAACTAACATTATAGTAATTCACATAGAGTTAGGATCAAATTATGAGAAACAAGAAATTATAAAAATCCCCACACTTCCCTAAACTAGAGACCATAGTTGACATAATCGTAGAATTGAACAAAACGGTCTTAGAAAGCTCACAATTCTTTGTCCAAATCAAATGGAATCCCAATGAAATCTATATATAACCACATATTTTTCATATATATATATATATATTAAATAGAGATGAGTTTTCTCTAGCATGGTAATCTCCACCGACATGCCTCTTTAGCATGCTCTACTATATGCACTAGGAATATGAGTAGTCTTTAAAGCATTTGGAATTGAAGATTTGTTTTTCACTACATTTCTAAAAAACACGTGTTAGAAGTTGAAGGCATCCATGTGTTCACCACTCCCCACTAAATTGAAATATCAAAATAAGAAAGAACTACCTCATCAAAGTATTGAATCTTTAACTATGTTGCAAGAGATTAAACCCTCAAGTTGTTTACACCCTAAAAGTAAACACTACTAATCCACAAGATTCTTTTCTCATAACTCCATTTTTTTTTATTAATATCCACCACATAATCGACAAAATTAAGAACTTCTCATAAAGTCTTTATTAGTATCTATAATCTTTCCTTTGCATCAGGCACCGCATCCAATGCTTGTCGAAACAATTTGTCGTCAAAAACTTGATATGCAATCATATTGACAAAAACTACCTATACTTTCGGCCTCCCATTTCAAAGATTAATTATTTGCAGAATTAATGAACAAACATTTCATCAAACACAAACACTTGGCATGCGGGACATTGGATTTCAAAGCAAAATAATTAATTAGTTTTTAATCTCACATGTAACGTCATCTTCCCTGAAGAAATGACGACGGGGAATGAAATCAGTTCACCGCAAACTTCATCATGAGCTGACCGGGGAATCTCAATGGCATGTCACTCGACTCGTGGTTGTAGAGATCAAGTGGGTTAAATCTCCGACTGCACAACCAAACAAACACACGCTGTAAACCCTAAGCCCAGATAAGCCATGGATAAAACCTAAACCTAAGCAAACCGTACATAAACCCTAAATGCAATTAAACCACCGACAAAAACATTTCACATTTTTCTTACAATAAGACTACCCTATCTGGTCGGTGGTGATTGCTAAAAAAAAAAACGTTTCTAGTAATTCTGTTCAGTCAATATATACATGGATCGTTTTCTGTTCAGTCATGGATCGTCGTTGGATAAGACTTCAGCCAATAATTTACATTCAAAACAATTGAAGTTTTTGTTTAGTCATGGATGGTCGTTGGATGGGTTGGATAAGATTTCAGCCAATAATTTACATTCAAAACAACTGAAGTTAATATTAGTTATCATTCCAAATGTTAACTATTGTTTGATGGAGATACCAATACTGGCACGAGGATATGTTATGATGGCCAAAGGAAAATGTCGCACAAAGTTATAGTTGGGATTTCTCTAGTGAAAATCAACTTGGGTGCTTTATACAGTGAGGGTGTGGGCTCTCTCTCTTTCTCCATAGATAAACGTTCTGATGTAATGTATGTTGGGATCTCTATAGAGGGTTATAATCTAATAATAAGATTTAATAGTTTGGATCAATTTCTCCTTCATTGATTGTAATCAAAATATTCAATGGATTGGATCCATTTCTTTGCATTGGTCTTACTAGTAAGATTTTGCAAGCAACCTTTTTTTTTTTTAGAGCAAGGTGGAAACCATGCTAGTACATGGGATTGTTCTTATTAATACTATTTTTCTTAATGACATAAGATTGAGAGGAAGTCTAGAAATTATGATTTTTTTTTTTTAAGATATAGGGGAATTGATAATTCATTTGGATTAGGACCTGCTTCAAATCTAATTAGATACCACTATAAACCCTAGGTTAGTGTCAATAGCCCTTAAGCCAACTTCTAGCACGAAAACTTAGTAAGGACCGAAATAGAGACACACCCATGAGGGGGTCCTACTCAAGGGGGAAGCCTATCCTTCTAACCTTATCACAATGGGCCAACATGTCACTTATGGAAAATGCACTCAGATAAAGAGGAAAAAAACAACAACAAATAGACAAATAGTCTACTCAACTGAGTATGATATTTTCATAGACATTACCCTTTTCCCATGTAAGATAATGTTTTAAATAACCCTTGTCATTTCTTTTCCACAATGGGGTTGTAATAAATTTTTCAATTTCCTTTTGAAAATGGGGAATTGTCTTATCTAAATTATAATTATATCCTTCAAATGAATTAAGATATTTGGTTATCGCATGCAATAATGTATCCAAAACAATAAGAAACATGTCTCTATTTTGCAAGAGAAACATTGCATGTTGGAAGGTACATGTTGCCTCTCATACAAACATTGTAGGTTGGAAGGTACATGTTGCCTCTCATTTTTATGAAGGACATAAATACATGACATATTGAAACAAAGCATATTTTTATTGAGGAAATGCTTGTGATAACTAAGAATTCTTGCAAATATGATTATGAGTGATTTTCATTTAACAATCTTAACTACTAATGCTTGTTGTTCCCACAAGGGGCTTCACCTTGTTGAACAATATATTGTCAAGTTCATTCATAAATGGAGTTTTAAAATTGTGAAAAATAGTATTGGGGGATGATGCTAGGTAGGAGGGGATTACATGTAATAAGGGCTATACAAATTGGTATGTAATAAAAATGGGGGATATCTAGAAAAATAGGGATTTATTATTATTGGAAAGATGATTGAGAGGGGGTTCAACAAAAGGATTTTGAGAGGTATTTATCAATATCTAGTGAAATTGGAGGTATTCTTTAATATCCCATGAACAAAAGTGCTAGGTCACAAGTTCATTGACTCCTTCACATGTTAAGGAGATATGCTATTTGTTATGGAAAAACAAGAACTATTAAGGGTTGACAAATAACAAATTAGTTAATTCATAATAAATGACAAATTAAATTTACCAATGTTTGGAAAAATTATTTGCAAAGAAAACATTAATTATTAATAGTTGACAACTCACAACAAAAGTGGACAAATAACAAACTAGTTCAGTCATAATAAACGACAAATTAAAGCTAC
>ML779371.1:185175-195506 GCA_009831015.1 Picea engelmannii
TAGAGGGCAGGGAAGCAGAAATGGAGGACACTCCACGAAACAATGCAAATCTGCCAGAGGATAGAGAAGATGGATTGATCAGAGGACTTATGAAAGCCTTACAGGACATTGCAGAGGGTCAGAGGGAGACCCGAGAGTTCATGTGCATAATCACAGGTTATGCTCTAGGGAGAAAGCACGGTGAAGAAAAGGGGGAGAGCAACAAGAGAGGGCAGATGGAAGAAAGGGGAAACACACACAGACCTCATATGGAGGTGATCACTTCTAGGACTGGTCCTCAGAACCGCCCTCATGACTATAGCGAGATTCCCAGATCTACCATGCCTAAGTTTTTAGGACCAACAGAGACATGTACAGGAGGACAGGTAGAGCAGGATGAGCCACTAGCAGCTTATTTCCAGGAATACAAGGCCATGGATCCGGAATTGAGGGAAGCTATGACTTTTGCCGAGTTCTGTAGCTTCAAGGGGAGAAACAGGCCGAGATTTTTCAACAGGGGTCCCACACAGAGCTACGAGTTGCAGCGCACAGTGGGCAAGCTCACCTTGCCATACTTCGATGGGACGTCGAAGTGCACAACACGAGCTTGGGTGCAGAAGCTCGACACCTACTTCCAGCTGAACCCCATGGCAGAGACTGATGCCATTAAATTGGCGACCTTGCACCTGGAAGGGGAGGCACAGGACTGGTGGTACCACGGGATGACCACTCTGGGTCATACCCACATTGTCACCTATGCTGAGTTCACAGGTAGACTGGTGCACCGCTTTGACAGACGAGATCCTGAGTTGTCTTTTAGGGACTTGGCACAGTTGAAACAGACTGGGACGGCATATGCATATATATCAGATTTTCAGAGGATATCAATGATGGTCACCGATATCTCCGAGGCCCGTTTGGTGATGTTGTTCACAGAGGGGCTAGCCGAGCCACTCCGAGGATGGGTGAAGGCTTACAAGCCTACTACGCTACAGGATGCAATTGGCAGGGCGAGAGACTTACAGGAGTCCGTACCCAAGACCAAGTTCACCCCGAGGCCGGACTTCCCTACGAAGCTCGATGACAGGACACCACCACAGAGGGATGGTACGGGACATCAGCAGAGGGACTGGGCAGGACAACCACAGAGGGATTGGACAAGCAGGAACATGATGGATGATGCTACCACGCAGGATCTTAGGAGGAGGAAGTTGTGTTTCAGTTGCCAGGAACCATGGGTACCAGGTCACAGGTGTGCAGGCAAGGCCAAGGCACACTACATAGAGGTGTTTTTCGATAGTGGGGATGATGAGGAAGAAGAGGAACAGGGGCAGACGGAGGATTCACCGACAACAGATGTAGAGAAGGCATCGATGGAAACACGAGGGGTTATAGCATCACTCTCCGGCATACCCAGATTTCACACCTTCAGGATGAGGGGAGGAGTGCAGGGACATCAAGTGACAGTTTTGGTCGATGGTGGGGCATCCCACAACTTTATAGACTCTTTGTTAGTGGAACGAAAGAGCATTGCCGCTGAGTCTTTTGGGGGTTTCTCAGTGGTCATACCAGGGGAGAATACACTAGACTGCACCAGGTACGTTCCATGGATGACATTGAACCTGGGAAACTACATACTCACCGATGACTTCTACGTGGTTAAAATACCTGATACCAATGTGGTGCTTGGAGTTCAGTGGCTATACTCCCTAGGGAGGTACTCCACTAACTATCAGACTATGGAGATGGAATTCCAGGATCAGGACGACAAGAGAGTAGTTCTGCGAGGCATGAACACGTATCCTCCTAAGGTTGTAACTGCGAAGAAGATGGAGGCAGTGATGAGACAGGATGACATTGCACGAGTTGCGGAGTTTCATATTTCAGTACAGAGGTCCAAGGGTGGGGAGCCCAATTGTCCGAGAGGGATACATGACCTGTTTTGGGTGTTTCGAGAGCATATTGTCTTTGGTGATGTACATCCAGGTAGGCCTCCAGACCGGGAATTTGAGGACATCAGTGAGTTAGAGGAGGGTACTCGAGCAGGGCTTACCACTTCATATAGGCACCCCAGGGCCTATAGAGACGAGTTAGAGAGGCATCTCCAAGAGTGCGGAGTTTTCCAGGGAATTGAGGTGGAGCACATACATCCAGCCGGATCATTACAACCTTTTCACGACCAGGGGTGGGAAGGCATCCCCACGGATTTCCTCAGCAGATTACTGAAGATGCAAGGGAAGGATTGCATCTATGTCACGGTGGATCGACTCGCCAAGCTTGCCCACTTCCCCACCATTTCTTTAGACTACTCAGCAACGCCGGTGACCGAGTTATCTTTCAGGGAGATTTTCCGTTTGTATGGGTGGCCTAAAGCCATCGTTAGAGACAGGGCGGTCAGGGAGTACTGGGTAGGATGGACAGATCCATCCATGGAGGATGCTACTTGGGAGAACAAGCAGGTGTTGCAGTTTCCAGGTTTGAAGTTGCTTGAGGACAAACAAATTTAGGCAGGGAGGACTGTAATGTCCCGTTTTTCCTAGGCAGTCGGAATACCGTGGTGGTTTACACAGTTTCCCGTAAACCATTAGACGGATGAGCTGGAGAAACGAGTAAACCATTAGACGGATGAGCTGGGGAAACGATACTGGTAAAGTCACTTTCGAATTATAAAGTGAAACTTAGGAAAAGTGAGTTTATCATTAATAAACCCCTCTTTGAGGGTATTTTTCTCCAATTAATAATTAAGTGAATATTTTAAGGGAGGAAAAAGACAAGTGAAGGAATAAAAGGACGATTGAGGGGAAAAAATGATTATCGACTATTCATTTGAGAATTTGGTTTTGGAGAAGAGCTTAGTGAGCAAACAAGGGTTTCAACTGGAAACCCCTTCGGCACCTCGGATTCGGCAGTGAAACTAGCTGCCCTAGCCGTGGAATCTTGGATTCGGCAGTGAAATTATTTGCTCTAGCCAGGAGAATTGGAGAAGCCATTAAGGGTTTTCAAATTGCAGGGATTTGGCATTGTGATTCCAAGATATTCAGTGTGGAAGCATTACATCTGCAGATTTGAGGAAGTGGGGGCAATTTTCTCTTGGCACGAGTTGAAGATTGGGTTGTTCTCTAGAGCTGGACGCATCTCCTCCTTCTTGCAGCGTGTTATCTCTTGTGGTGGATATATGCATCGTGTTATCCTTACTAAGGGCGTGATTCTCAGCTGGTAAATTCGGTGGCTCCCATCCATTGGCAGCGTGCATACATTGCTGGCCGTTCCCTCTTCATATCCACGCGCTGCGTGTGGTGCAAGTGCTGCGTGAAGACTAAGGGAGAATCGGTGGCTGGTCGACCTCTTCTTGTGAATTGTTGGGTGCATAAGGAAGGGCGTATCATTGTATGAAGGCAGCCATATCACTCAAACCGAACTGCAGAACAACAAACACAGAAATCGCACTTCTTGGCAAAAATCGTGTGGACAGTTTGGGCTTATTCTCTTGGCTGCGTGTAGAGGGAGACTCCACGATTTCTATAGCAGACTTCTAACCATCTTGGAGAGGTAATTCGACCTCTATTTTGACTGTATTTGTTTCAGCAATAAAAATAAATAAGAGACAGCCAGCATTCAGTGAAGTTTTCCTCTAAATGTGAACGTTTTCCTCATTATTTTTATGGGTTTTGTTTAAATTCAAAATAAAACATTGTGCACATCTTTGGGGAGCTATAAGGGTCTAAGAAACCACTAAACAACCGGAGAAACCAAGAATTATATTGCTGTCCCAATCAAATTTCACCTACAGCTATATTTATTGATGCATGCCAAGTGTTTGACGAAAGTCCAACACCAGAATTTGAAAGGTTTCCATCACTTTTACGACTTAGAATATTTCAGGATGTGAGTGGGGAGGATTAGTAGATATCTGAATTGAAATATCAATATCATTAATATGAAAATATCTATGATGTGTGAGTTTTGTTGACTCTGTTTGACCATGATTGAGCATATTTGACTATGGCGAGCATGTTTGAATGTGTTTGACCATGGTTACCCATATTTTACTTCGATTGACTATGGGTGATCACAGTTGACCATGGTTGAATATGGTTGACTTTGGTTCAACATGGTTGACTATGGTCAACTTTGGTTCAACATGGTTGACTATAGTTGACTTTGTTTGACCATGGTTTACCATGGCTAAGTTTGGTTGACAATGTTTAACTTTGGTTGAATATGTTTGAATTTGGTTGACGATGCTTGACCATGGTGGACAATGGTTGACCATGGTTTCCTAAGTTTGACTCTTGTTGATGATTTATGATGAATGACTATGCTTGACCATGTTTAAACGTGCATGAAAATGGTTAACGATGTTTGACCATGATTGAATCTGGTAGAATTAGAATATGCTTAACAATGGCTAACCTTAAGATGCTAAACAACAACAATGATATTGTGGTTCTTAAAGCAAATAAGGGTGGTGCGGTGGTCATTCTAAACAAAAAAGATTGTATTGAGAAAATGATGTCTAGATCACCTAAACAATAGTGGAAGTTATCAGAATATCAATAACCCCCCCCTTAATAAGATTCGTAAAGATGTTTGCAATGCGATTAAGGCCAGTAGGGAAAGGGATAACAATAAATTGATTGTGAGTTGTCCCTCCACTCCTAGAATTTATGGCCTTCCCAAAATTCATAAGGAAGGTGGTCCCCTCAGACCGATAGTCAACACTATTGGAGGTCCTCCCTATCAACTAACAAAGAACTTGGCTCACAAACTCAACAGGCCTTTGGTAGGTAACACAAGCTCTTTCGTTAAATATTCTTCATTCTTTATCAATATGATAAAGGATATTAAATTTGACACAAATGACTTGCTTGTGATTTTTAATGTAGTTTCTCTTTTTACAAATATTCCCATCGAAGAAGCAATGTAGGTCATCAATAGATATACATACGAAGAAACTAGCAAGCTAGTTTTGATATGTCTTAAATCCACATTTTTTAGTTTTCAGAGTGAAATATATGAGAAAACATGTGGGGTGGCTATGGGATCCCCACTCTCCCCAGTGGTTGCTAATTTGTTTATGGAGGATCTTGAAAGCAAAGCCCTTGCTTCTTCATCTCTAAAACCTAAATTTTGGATTACATTAATTGATGATACCTTTGTCATTTGGGCTCATGGTCGTGAAAAACTCGAAAAAATTGTTTACCACCTTAACAATTATTCGGAACACATAAAATTCACCATGAATATTGAAGTTGATGGGAGCCTTCCCTTCCTAGATGTTCATGTCACTAAAAAACCCAATGGGTTTTTAGGGAACCAAGTCTATAGGAAGAAAACCCACACTGAACAATACCTTCATGCAATGTCCCATCACCATCATTCTCAGAAACTAAGGGTTCTCAAGACTCTAGCAACTAGATCCCTTAGAATTTATGATGAATATCATCTAGAAGAAGAAAAAATCCATCTCCTTGAGGTATTTAAGAAAAATGGTTATAAACAACATGAAGGTGTGAGGGATTTTAGGAAAGCTAGTAGAGGACCTAGTAGAAAAGAGCATATTGATTATGTTTCCAAAGTCTTATTTCCTTACATTCAAGGTACGTTTGACAAGATTTCCAGGGTCCTAAGAAAGAATAACATTATGACTACTTTAAGCCCCTTTCCACAGATATCCCTAAACTCTGTTAAAGATCCAATTGACTCTGTAAATGGGAAATGTGTCTACATAATTTCGTGTTCGTTCATCCGCCTTAGTCGAACACTCACATAAAACCAAGCATCATATATGCATTGATGAAGCTAAGATTTTAATCAAAGTTGATCATCATTTAAATAAATAATTTAGGGAAGTTATTGAGATTGAAAAGAGACCCAATAACCTTAATAGAGATGATGGTTGGAAAATTAATGAAAATTGGACCCCCATATTATCTTCCAAGTAATTTCTTGATTTATGGTCAAAATTAAATATAAATTAATTTATATTATAGTTAATCATTAAAATTAATAACATCCTATAAGAAAAACCTTCCAATATATAATTTAGTTAAAATATATTATATTAATAATAATAATATTAATTACTAATAAAATCCATATAATAAATTATGAAATATAACTTTATTATAAATAAAAGTTGATATTTATTCTTTATAACCATTATATGTATTACAATATGTAAAATTAATTTAAATATATTTCAATAAGAATTAGTTAAAATATATTATATTAATAATAATAATATTAATTACTAATAAAATCCATATAATAAATTATGAAATATAACTTTATTATAAATAAAAGTTGATATTTATTCTTTATAACCATTATATGTATTACAATATGTAAAATTAATTTAAATATATTTCAATAAGAATTAGTTAAAATATATTATATTAATAATAATAATATTAATTACTAATAAAATCCATATAATAAATTATGAAATATAACTTTATTATAAATAAAAGTTGATATTTATTCTTTATAACCATTATATGTATTACAATATGTAAAATTAATTTATAACCATTATATGTATTACAATATGTAAAATTAATTTAAATATATTTCAATAAGAATGATATTTCTAAGAAAATCTATATAATAAAATTAAAATATAATTAATAGATAAAGTTTAAATTATTAATATTGATAGTGAATTTCTTAATAAAAGAATTATTAAATATAATTATAAAGTAAAAAAATTAGGAGGATTTAATCTATTGGAAATATAATTTAAATTATAATTATTTATAACTTAGAATACTTTTTGTTTTATTTTAAGTGTATTATATTTATAAAAATTTCTCTTAAGAATAATTTGGTGAAGTGTAAAATTAATAATTATTTTCATATTCATGATGATGATGATTAACGTCCACTAAGATCGAATTGGTCTATTGGACCTTAAGAGGGTAAGTGGTTACTTGCGATTCTTTAGAATTTTGTTTCTCTGCTTGAAAAACATTAAGAGAAGCTTTCCAAGATCACCATAGTTTTATTGAGTTAAGAGTTTAGGAAGGTTGGTAGCATTACAAATATTTTTAAAATGAGTTCTAATATGGGTATAGGCTGGACAATCTAAAATAAAGTGCTTTTCATCTTCAACCTTCTTAGTGTCACAAAGATGACACACTCTTTCATCCCATGGCGTTTTAGGAATTGACCAACGCCCAATTTCACTACGGAGCTCATGAAAATTTGTTCTTATCTTAGCAATGCTTATTTTTTTCTTTACACTTGGGAAAACAAATAGATAATTTTGTTCTTCTAGATTAGGGTTGATTACATCCTTATAATAACTTAATTTTCTTTTTTACTTTAACTCTTTATCACACCACATCTTCTCCTTAAATTTTGATTTGACGATTTTTTTAATAGTATCTTTATTATGCAAAATTGTGTCTTCCATGATTCCCCAATAGTTTAGCCAAGACCAGACATCTTTATGCCATCCTCGATTGAGTTGATGGTGGTTATGACTCGATTTTGAAGCAATTTTAGGAAGCCTCCATTCTTCCATGTTGTTTAACTTGTTCTTATACATCAGACATCTAGTCATAGACATGCTCTCAATGGGGGAGAGACTTGTTTCTAAGAGGAGGATGGGATAAGACGTATTTCCTTTAATTTTGAGATTATATGTTAGAAAATTCTTTTGTGTTTTCTCTATCTTTCTCCAAGATTCACGAGAGATACTACAACCCCAGACTTCACATCCATAAAGAATAACAAGTGTAACAAGAGTCTCAAAGAGGAGTTTCTTCTTATCCCAACTCCAAATATCAACTAATTTACAATTGTTTTCAAGCCCATAATAAGCTTTCCATCCCCCAATAATCCTTTTCTCAATGCTATAATTTCAATTGAGCTTGTGGTAAATATCAATTCCAAGATATTTGTATGAAGTCACTTCCTCCAAGTTGTTGTTGTCATATACAGAGGTATCATAAGTGATATTATTGGATTTAATAATCATGACCTTAGTCTTATTAGTATTAACAATCGTACCCATATTGGAGCAAACATACTTGAGGATTTTTAGTTGGTTTTCAAGATCATGGGGACTCCTTGCCATAAGAACGATATCATTGGCATAAAGAAGAAGATTGATGACTATACTAGTGAGAGTAGGGCCGACACAACCTGCTTTTTCCAAACAATCTTCTAACTTGTCAATGTATATGCCAAAAAAGGTAGGGGACAAGGGACAACCTTGTTTGACTCCAATATTGCAGTTAATCTCTTTTGAGCAGCCCTCAATGTTTTTAAACTTAGCAATAACGTTCTCATACATCTTTATTGCAACAACCCTCAACTCGAGAGACACTTTTATCTATTCCAACCTATTCCAAAGGTTTTTCCCAGGAACCATGTCAAAAGCTTTTCTAAAGTCAACAAAACAACAAAAAAGATTGGTTTTAGTATTGCAGAACTCCTTTGTAATGATCCTAAAGGTAACAAGATGGTCCACAGTTGAATGATATCTCCTAAACCTAGCCTGGCCTTTAGCTCTTTTACCGTGACTTTCTAGCCAAAGGCTAATCTTCTTTTCCAAAATAATTCCATAAAGCTTGGCTAAAATCGAGCTAATCATAATGGTCCTATAATTAGATAGAATGTTTGTATCCCCATTTTTAAAAATAGGAACAATGAGGCTTTGCATCCAGAGTTTAGGGAAGCCCTGCTTGATTGCTAAATTGAAGAGCTTGTGTATGTGAGGGATAAGGATAGGCCCTCCGATTTTAAAAATTTCAGCTTGGTAGCCTTCAATGTCCTTAGCTTTCCCATTTGCAAGCCGTTTAACCTCGAACTCTATGTCATCTAAAGAAAAAAATTATTCCTTTGTAGGGACAATAAGAATGGTGTCCATGGCATTAGCGATGTCATCTAAAGAAAAAACTTCTTCCTTTGTAGGGACAATAAGAATGGTGTCCATGACATTAGGGAACTCGTAAAGACTTTTAAGGTAGGAATTCCAGTCCCTTAAGGGAATCCTATTATTTTCTTTAGTATTGCGGTTTAGAATTTGGCTCCAGAACTTCTTAGGATCCTGCTTATATAGTTGTGAAAGTTGCTCTTTCCTTTTATTAATATAGTACCTTTTTTTCCTTTTAATTAGGGCTTTGTATGTATTGATGTTATTCAATTTTAAGGACTCATTAGAAGCATCCCTAATGAATTTCCTAGCAATTTTACATTCTTTATCATACCAAGGGTTGGTCGTTCTATTATTCTTTTTATAGGACACCTCAAAAGAGAACTTGTTAATAGAAGTGGAAATGGTAGTTGTAAAATTATGATAGAGTTCTTCAATGTTGTCCTTATAAGTTAGGAGATTTAATCTACTATTTGAATCCTTTAACAAAAGTTCAACTTTACTTTTGTCAAAGTGCAAATTCCTTTGATTATCAGGATTCTCTTCAATGACGCTCCTGTGCATGGAAAAATTTAGAGTTAGGGTTAAAGGTTTATGATTAGAGTCAAGTTCATGGTCATTTAAAAGGTCAAAAGTTGCTATTTGGTTGGAAACAGGGATATCAAATATCACATAATCTACGACACTACTACCTAGCCCATGAATACATATCATCTGGTTGGAGTTTGGCCACTTCATTACTCCATTGAAAATTATTAGGTCTTGAGAGCTGCAGAGCTTGACCAACTCAGTACCAAACAAATTCTTAATTAGGTATCGAGAGCTTCTTTTGTAGATATTAGTTAAAACAAGGTCCTAATCTAGCCATAAAGGACTATGGTTGGAATCAATACTTAAAAGAGTAGCTTGTTTAGTTGGAGTCCTAACATTAAAGTCTCCTAGCATGAGGATATTACCTTCATTTTTCAAACTATAAATATCTTGTTCTAAATTATTATAGGGACAATTGTTATCTAGATTGTTTTTCTTATAAAAAATAGAATTAATAGCTGCAAAATGAAAAATTGCTATATACATCTTCTTAGCATTGGTGTCTGAAATTTCTATCCAAATGTATTGATTGAGAGGGTCAATCTTATGAAGTTGAATGTGAGGAGAAATGCTCTTTCTAATATAACAAGCTATGCCTCCTATCCCTCTACGGTGAGATTTTTTGTTCCATGCCGACCACAAGACAAATACTTCTATGTTAGGGACCTAGAATCCTCATGATCCCAAGTTTCAACTAGAGAAATAATATCAATATCACACGGGATCCAACTTATCATGGGACCTTTCTGCCATGGAAAGCCACAAAAGTTCAAAAAAGGATCCAAAGTGTCTCGGATTCCTATTTATTATTATCCTTCCAGTCTCTATCCCTAACAATAGCTTTTCGATTGCTAATTATTTCCCATTTTCCTTCTTT
>ML779371.1:234174-254640 GCA_009831015.1 Picea engelmannii
CCAACTAATATGAGGCAACAATCCTCAACATATATCAATCTGTACCATAAACAAGTGCATCAACCATGCACCAACTTGTGCCAAACAACCTGTAATCAACCTGTACCATAAACAAGTGCATCCAACCATGTACCAAGTATATACCAATAATGTGCCAACTACTCATCAACAATAACTCATCAATATGTACCTCATCAACTATACACCTCATGTATGTGCCAACTCATCAACTGCTTGTCTCAACCATGACTAGTTTTGGATTAGTCAACAACCCTAACTTGAAATAATCATAACTTTGTACCTGTAATGAATAAAGATCTGAAATTGATACACAATGTTATTCATTGTTTTTTATGCAATTCCTCCAGGTTTCACTACTTGGAACCTCTCAGAAAAGGAGTTATAGAAAAAATGGCACACCTTGCTGAATTATGGATTATTCTAGAGAGAGATATTGTAGAGTGTTCCCTGTACATAATATTTGTTGAATTGATTTAAAACTATTACAAATAATACTACAGAATGTACTCTAACCAACACAATTTGTCTCACTGAATTTGGATTTTTTATGAATAAGTTATGACGTTTTTACCTGAAACACCTGTTTTAGACTAGTTTCAGGACTAGCCACAAGCCCTATTTTCCATGGAGTGCATCTCCAAAAAATACAATGACCCACACGATGAATTTTTTACCACATATACTTGGATATGTTTCCTGAATGGAATATCAATATCACAGTCTGACTCATTATAGAAACAAATTTATTGCGAAAATGGTGAGATGACTTGTAAATAACATACCTTAGAAAGCATCATGAAAAGAATTTATCCTCCCTTGAATTCCGACCCTCTTTTCTTCACCTTCCCTCTAAAATTCGGCTTAGATATCCTTTGGTTACCTTAGTCACCTATATATCTTCAATATTCTCAAGTGTTCCACACCAAAAATGCTCAAGAAGCTCTCACAAGAAGCTCTCCATCAATACTCCAAAAGACATTCTCACAAGAAGCTCTCCATTGATTCACAAAAATGATGATCTACAAGAGATCATTGCTATCGTATTTACACTTTCATCCTCTAGGTCACTTAACCCGCTTTTAGGTTACTTAACCCATTTCTAGGTCACTTAAACTATTTTCCTTATTTTAGGGTTAACCAATTTCCATAAATAGAAAGTTCTCCAATACTTTATCATTTAAATATTCCTTCTTGATTTTGTCACCTTACTTTATCATTTCTTGATTTTTTCACTTCTCTTTATTATTTAAATAGTCCACCTTGACTTTTTGACTTTACTTTATCATTTAAATAATGATTTCTTCTTTTAGGTCACTTTGACTTCTTTGACCTTGGGAGCTTCAAGCCTTCATGTGGGGGTCCTTCATCTTCATAAGGCCATGACTCTCAAACCATGAGGAGTTATGTGACATTACACATACCACCAGAAATGGCACGACAAGCACTATCGATATAGGATAGTTTCACCAACAATTTCCTTGATATTCATCTCATTATTCCACAGACAAGCATGGTTCCTCCAACCATTCTTCTAGGATAACTCAATCCGCAAAGCGTCTTCCCGTGAGGGATTTCACCACAAGGGGACCACTTTGGAGTTCATCCATTTGTGCACCTTTTCAATCATGATAAGACAATAATGAGAGCATGGGTCCTCCAACCATTCTTCTAGGATAACTCAATCCGCAAAGCGTATTCCCATGAGGGCTTTCACCATAAGAGGACCACTTTGGAGTTCATCCATTTGTGCACCTTATCAATCATGATAAGACAATAATGAGTCATCTATACATTTTTCCAACAATATACCAATGAAATTACATCTATCCATATTCATCATGTATCAATGACAACTCATTGATCCATCTTCATCATATCAATGACAACTCATTGATCCATCTTCATCTATGCATTCTCATCAAGGACAATACATATTACATTACATAAATCATCAATCAATCAATCCTTTGGCATCGATCAATCACTTGACATCAATCAATCAAACCATTGGCATCAATGACAACATGATCCAACAATCTCCCCCTTTGGCATTGATGGAAATACCAACATTGATGTCAACACCACTTACCAATTATTGATGTCAACATGTAGATAAGGGATGCTCTACATCAATAGTCAATGTGACTATATCTCCCCATCAATAAACATCAATCAAATCAATGTGATTAACTCTCCCCCTTTGACATCAATGGCAAAGGGCCATTCTCCTCTTGGGGCTGCTCCCCATGTCTGAGTGCCTTTGATAGTCCTCTAAATAATATCTCCCTTTTTGAACAAGGGATATCACTCTAATGTAATGATGAATATACATTGAACATACTCGTCCTGTGACCATTTCTCCCCCTGGAATTATGCTTCTGTTCTCTTTCTTCAAATATATGGCTCTTTTCTAGTTATGCATCTGATAAATATCTCCTCCTAGAATCATGAGAAGAAAAATGACTCCCCCCTATGGGTATGTCTCCCCTATCTTCTCTGCAAGATGAAAAATGTGCTACCATATAACGATCCTTGGACCTGTTCATGCATCAAACCCACCCCATCAAGATCATTAAAGGTAAAGAATCTCCAAAAACTCTTGAATGCATTATTTCTAAATGTGATCTTGAAAACATTTCAAATGAAGACAAAGAATCAAGTGATGATGTTAGCACAAATGAAGATATTTAAGACATTTCAAATGAAGGCAAAGAATCATGTGATAATGTTGGCAAAAAGGAAGATCATGAAGATACTTCAAATGAAGTTAAAGACTCCTCAAAGACCCTTGATTGCAATGATTCAAAATGTGATGATGTTGAATATTTCTCAAGTGAAGAAGAAGATCTAGAAATAGTTGGTGTAAAGTTTGATGGTAGTTATCCCATGGAGAGAATAGAAGAAGATCTATTAGAACTTCAAAAGGAAGTTGAAGAGGGTTTATATAGATATAACAATGATCATTATTATATAGAATATAACTATCTTTCGGATAACACTAAGAAGTTTCTTAGGAGGAGTCAAAGGCACATCTTGAAGTTAAACGAAATGCTCAAAGAACTAAGTAGTAAGAATCAATTAGAAGAAAAAGAAGAGATCACAAGACCAAAGAATGAAAAAGAAGATATGAAGGTAGATGATGAGATTAGCAAAAGTTTTGAAACTATTGTCCATCTCAAGACCCAAATTGAAGAAGCCAAAAGGGTAGAGGAACTATTGAAGGATACAATAAATGAAAAGGAAGAGTCATGTCATAAGTTAGAAGCTTAAGTTGTTGACCTTAGAAAGAAGGTAGAGAAGTCAAAAAAATTCTTGAATAGCTCAAGAATCTTGGATGAGATCTTGGAAAGTCAAAGATCACCATGTGATAAATCAGGACTTGGATACAAAGAACAAGCTACACATGCTGAAGCAAGAACCTCAAAGAAGCATGAGGTAAGTCCATCAAAGAAGGAAGACAATGTTGAAAAACAACCATCTACAAAAGGCGAAGAAAATCTCAAAAGAACAAAGCAAGGAAGACATCAAGAAGCTATTCTTGGGACACCAAAGCAAAGGTATAAAAGTATTTTTCATGGGAATTGTTATTCATGTAATGGATATGGTCACAAATCTTTTGAATGTAGATCTTATGAAAGGAGATATAATGGAATATTTTATAACACCATGAGGTGTTGGAGATGTGATCAAGTAGGACACATTGCTGTCCACTGTAACACCATGAGATGCTACAGCTGTAGTGGATTTGGCCACACATCCCAGGAGTGCCGGAACACAAGAAGAAAGTCCATGATGAGGAATTCACATAGCATGGATAGAAGAAGGAATGAAGTAACGAAGGGAGACATCTTTGAAAATATGGATGCTCATAGCTCAAGTTCTAAGGAGCATTTGTGCACCTTATCAATCATGATAAGACAACAATGAGAGCATGGGTCCTCCAACCATTCTTCTAGGATAACTCAATCTGAAAAGCATCTTCCTGTGAGGGATTTCACCATAAGGTGATCACTTTGGAGTTCATCCATTTGTGCACCTTATCAATCATGATAAGACAATAATGAGTCATCTATACATTTTTCCAACAATGCATCATATACCAATGAAACCACATCGATCCATCTTCATCATGTATCAATGACAACTCATTGATCCATCTTCATCATATCAATGACAACTCATTGATCCATCTTCATCTATGCATTCTCATCAAGGACAATACATATTACATTACCTCAATCGTCAATCATCAATCAATCAATCCTTTGTCATAAATCAATCAATCCTTTGGCATCAATCAATCACTTGACATCAATCAATCAAACCATTGACATCAATGACAACATGATCCAACATGTCTCACTATGGTATGCTATTGGATGACCGTGTTGAGTGAGAACTACGCCTACAACATAGTCAAATGCTTCTATCTCAATCTTGAATGGTTGTTGTAGATTGGGTAAGGAGAGTACTAGATCTGAGCACACACACTGCTTCAGATCATTAAATGCTCATTGTTTTGCCTTCCCCGATGAAATTTTTTCTTTGCCACCACCCTTGGTTACTTGGCTGAGGGCCCATGAAATATGGGAGAATCACAACACGAACCGTCGGTAGAAGTTGGCAAGTCCCAAGAAGCTCCGAAGATCGGTTAGTGTGGTCGGGGCTGGCCAGTCACAAATGACTTGGATCTTAGCTGGATCCACATGTACCCCATGCTCATAAACAATGTATCCCAAGTATTGGACCCTGTTCATGCCAAAGGATCATTTTTCCAAGTTGGCATATAGCTTGTGTTGCCACAAAGTACCCAAAACCTGTTGAATATGCTGCATGTGTGCCTCCCAAGTTTTGTTGAATATGAGGATGTCATCCAAATATACCACCACAAAAGAGTTGGTGAAGGGTCTCAATACATCATCCATCAACCTCATGAAAGTTGTTGGAACATTTGTTAAGCCAAAGGGCATGACCAACCATTTAGAGAGACCTTATTTAGATTTGAAAGTTGTCTTCCATACATTAGTCGGTTCGATGGGAACCTGGTGGTAGCCAGACTTTAGGTCAATCTTGCTGAAGAAATCCCCCCCCTTGAGTTGGACAATAGGATCATCAATTTTTGGAATAGGGTACCGATTTCTGACTGTGATTTTGTTTAATGTTCTATAATCAATTGAGAGCCACCAAGTCCCATATTTCTTTTTCACCACTACAATTGGGCTTCCACAAGTGGAGGAGCTGGGTTGGATGTGCCCCTTTTGAAGAAGCTCTTGGATATGACGCTTGATTTTGTCATTTTCCATCAGCGAGCGATGATAGACTGGTTCATTAGGCAGAGGTTCATCGGGGGTTAGATCAATTGGATGCTTGACTTGGCAGTCTGTCGGTACCTCTGTGGGTGAGGAGAATATGTATTTGTACTCTTCCACGATCCTGTCCACTTGCTTCTGTTGCAAAGAGAGGCTATGTGTAGAGGTCATGGAGGTGGCGATGACCTTTGACTTACTACAAGCACAGATCACAAAGAAGACAAAATTACCGATCTATGAAATGACCTTATTGCATTTCTTAGAAAATATTAAATAAATAGCGGTAGGAAATGCTACCTATTGTATTGATCCAGATGGATCTCAGTGGCCATCCACCTTTTCCATTGAATCACCATTTTGAGCCTATGGTTTTGATAAACCATGATATTCACCCTTTTGATGGGGAATGGAATGTAATGTCATATTCATTTGTTAATTACATACATCATTTCCTAGTGGTCTTATGTACATGCCTATAGAATAGCGTTAATGCACCGAATCCCATTAGAACTCCGCAGTTAAGCATGGTCAGGCTAGAGTAGTACTGGGATGGGTGAGCACCTGAGAAGTCTTAGTGTTTTACAAGCCTATGACATTTTATAAACTTAGTCCAATTTATCCCACATGCATCATGGGAATTGTTCTCCTCTCACTCTCTCATATATAATTGAGGTGAAGGAGGCCCTTTAAGAATGCAATGGAGTGTGATGTAAAGCTTGTTGCGAATGAAGCATAGACAACATCTCTTTCTTCTCAAAGATTGGCTACCCCATTCTTCTAGTTTGTGTTCTACAATGTTTTTCTCTCTTTTTCATTAATAGAAGTTGGTTTTCACTATATTTCTATGTTCTCTGCATTATCTCTATGTATTTCCTTGTTATATATCAGTTATATTTTTGTCTTCATGTCATTCTAAAAATATTCCTGATTAGGTATCCTGTACAATTGTCTACCCAAAGTAATAATAACACTGTGGGGTATATAATCATACACAACATGTCACTTCCACAAATATGAATGGCATAAAAGAACATCACAAACTTCAAGGGGAGAAATATCACACAATACCTCATCTTTTAAGGGCTTGATGCCTAGGGAAGATGACACTATTGGTTGACACGAAGATCTCTTCCTTGGCAAAGCCAATCGATGGTATTGGGATGCAAGTGCGGTGTCATCGGTAGGTACAACCTCTTGAAAACCTCTGCTGAGATCAGGTTCTTTTGATTGCCACTATCGACAATGAAATGATGTGGAGCCCCCTTTACCCACATCTGTGAGTGAAATAGGAGTTCCCCTTCCTCTGGTTCTTCTGGTTCGCTTGGATGGAATTTGGTGGTAGCTTTTAATGTTGAGTAAATTGTTGGGCCGAAGAAAAAATCTACAAAGGTAACCTACAAACCAACTTTAAGACTGGAAACTAGCCTTTCCGATCTAGAGAGGGCTCTCTCTGATTGATAGGTTTCTTTAAAAAGATGGCTAGATTTAGAATTTTAAGATAATTTTTCTAGGTATGTTGACAAAAGATAGTGTTTTTAGGGCTATGGAGTCAACCTCTGAAAACAAAGAAAACAATGCTTGGTAAATAGAATTCCTCAGAGGAACAAAGGCTAAGTAAGGTGATGAACTTCAATTTTTAGTTTGATCATGTAGGGTGAAAGAAGAAAATAAACATATAATAGAATTAGAGCACCACAACGAATGAATTCTGATCTTAGCTGAGAAGATAGACATAATTTAAATCGGTTCAGTCTAGAGCACCATTAGATGAATTCTGGACTTTTAAATTTACTAATTTAAAGAGAAGAAAAGTGAAAATGAATATGAGTACACAGGAAATACATACAAAGAAAGGTACAAGCTTTAGATCACCACCATTGGAATTTTTTTCTTAAGGAATGTAGGACTTCTGCATTTGTATTTCTTTAGATTCAAAAATTACATTAGGGATGAAAATGTCTATACTTCTTCCCGCGTGCCCCCTTTTTACATC
Organism: Picea engelmannii; assembly: GCA_009831015.1. Classification (NCBI taxonomy): domain Eukaryota; kingdom Viridiplantae; phylum Streptophyta; class Pinopsida; order Pinales; family Pinaceae; genus Picea; species Picea engelmannii. Next base: position 241,498 of record ML779371.1, read on the forward strand.
AAAATAGTCCATATATATAGAAAATAAAGCTATATTTAGCTTCTAGGAGTCGAACTGCTAACTCCTAGAGTTATGGATCTGGTTGTTTTCAAAGAGAACAACAACCTCTACGAAATTGACCAAAATAAGGAAAGCCTATTTGGCAATCGTAACCTATCCGAGATGTTATTTATAATCATAAATTATTAACAAAATTTCAACCACATGGTTGTGATGAATCATCATGTGTATCGCTGGACAACACTATCACTGTTGCATGGTAAATTCTAGTTTTTACTGTGCAATTATTGGCTGTGAAATTTGCGCGGCGATTTCACACGACAAATATTCATGCTGAGGTTGCGCACACAAATCCACTTGGCAGCAAATGATGATATCATTTAGTTTTTCTGTAGCTTCCTTGTCCAAACTCACTTGCAGTCGTAAGGCCCTGCTTGTCCTTCTTAATGACATATTTTGTCTCTTCAAACTCTTCACTTGTCTCAACAAAGCCACATTTCTTTTCAATTTTGATTGAGCGTAAGAGACAACTGCACATGCATCATCAATAGCTGGTCTTATTTGGCTTGGACACTATTTTCCATATTTCCTAGGCTTCGACATAGGAAGAAAGGTAAGTTTAAAGGACTTCTCCCCATGAAATGCATCAAAAGCCTAATGTGATATTGATGCACCTTGTCGAATCTTCCCTCACAGGTGAAGTACTTCTTGATTGTCTTCAGAAGTTTATCAAAAGGTTCCAGAAGATACTCACTGGGAATGCTGGCTCCAATTTTCCGATTTCTATATTCAGGCTTAATGAAATTGTAAGTTTTAAACCTGTGAAGTAAAGCAATGCATGTTGGGTAGTGTTATATTCTTTGCATGTGTGTGTGTGGGCACATCAGATTCGAAAACTGCATTTGATCATCCCTCTAGTAGTGATCTTTGTCTTGTGTGCACTAGGTGCTTCCTAGGGGGGTCCCAGGGGGGCCAAGTATGGTGGTTTTTGTTATTTTTAGCGGATTTTGCTATTTTTAGCGGTTTTCTAAATTAATCTCGGATTAAGGGATTAGGGTTTTTGTATCTATAGAATACCTAAAAACATTGTATATATTGTATGGTGAATGGTGAAATTCAATATAATGAATATAAGAAAGGTTTTCCCCGGTTGAGGGTTTCCGGTATAAATCTCTGTGTACTATGTGTATGAGCCATTGATTAAATTCTATTTTTCTTAATAATCTATATGCATTTCCTTACTTCACAGGTTTAAAAATTACATGTGGTATCAGAGCTCGTTTTTTGCTTCAGAGGGACGCCTTTGTTACTGAGGGTTTGGCTTGGTCTTGATAGATCAATTTTATCTTGGGTCTGTGATAAACCTGGGTTTAGTGCGAGATTTTGTAGTGGTGATTTGAGTGTAGAAAGAGGAATGGCAAGCTCTTCTAGAATTGAGATAGAGAAGTTCAACGGTAAAAAAATTGAGCTATGGAAGCTCAAGATGGAGGACCTTCTTGTAGACAAAAAACAATGGATCGCTATGGATCCTAGTACATAGCCTACTGGCACACAGTTGATTGGTACACAACCTACTAGTACACAAAATACTAGTACACCACCTACTAGTATGTCAAAGGAAGATTGGGAGAAGTTGGACATAAGAGAAAGGAGTACTATTTGACTCTGCCTTGCAGATTCAGTGTTGTTGAATGTCTCGGGAGAATCTACAACAAAGGAACTATGGGAAAAGTTGGGGAATTTGTATCAATCAAAGTCCCTGGTAAACAAGTTGTTTCTTCAAAAGAAGTTGTATCATCTTAGGATGGAAGATGGAGATTTTGTGACAAAACATCTAAATGCCTTTAATACTCTGGTAAGTCAACTTGTCTCTGTTAATATTATGATTGCAGAAGAAGATAAGTGTACTACTTTGTTATGTTCTTTGCCAGACTCTTGGGATAATCTGGTTGTAGCAATAGGTAGTACCACTCAATCTACATTGAAGTATGAGGATGTTACACATTATTTTCGTCACCCTTATGACCATTAGTGATGTAAACCTATCCTTTGTCTTTAGAAGGATTAACAACCTGAATTCATGAAGAAAAAAGGGAGAAGAACTTTCCCTGAGAGAAGAAGTTGTATTTTCCTTTGTAAAAACCCTATTAAGGAGTATTTCTGTAGGCTATTCTATACACAGGGTGTGGAAATGCCTGATTTCTGCACCTTTCTCTATAGCTAGGTTGCGAAGTTTCCGCAGGTTTCACTATACCTAGGGTGCGGAAATTCCTGTACGTGGGAAAATCGAGCGTCTTCTCGATGCTTATAGAAGGATAAGATTCTATGGTGAGGTGGCCTATGAATGGTTTGGATATTACTCACTTTCATGATTTAGTGGGATCATCCTAACCTCCTCACCTTATCCTCTTCATCTTATTAAAGGAGATGAGCTCTCATGGATAAAGTTAGTTGTTTTGGCTTGAGATTGTTAGCTTGGTTAGAGTGGCTTTGAGATTTTCTTTGTCAAGATAGATTGCGAGTAGCTATCATATCTATGATCTTAGAATCCACGGATTAGAAGTGTGTGGGAAGCAAGGAATTGTTGGAAGGAACCTGACAACATCAAGGCATCTGGTTGTATCTTTATTCCACATTATTTAATACAGATATACTTTTCTTTCCTATATGAATGTTATTTGTCCATATTGTATGATTCCTTGATCACGTACATAGTTTCATATCACACAAACTTTGTTATTCTTCTCTTCGTTGGATTGTGCTTATTTGCAAATATTTCTCATAAACCTCGTGACGAAGCTTGGATTGCATTGGCGAAGTCAGATATTCAATATTTAAAAGGTATGTTTTAGATCCATTTCTCATTTGATAATTGAAAGCTAAGGAAAGAGTAGTGTACTGTCTTGTTTTGTTCTAGTTTCGTAGTGAAGCTAGGGGGATTGATTTGTGTCCGCACTTAACAATTAGCCCGATAAAAAAATTGGTGACTCCACTGGGGAACATATTGTTTTCCTAGTTTGTCTTGCTTTCTTGCTTTGATTGCCTGGGTTCTATTTTCTGAGTCTGCGGGGGATCTATCTAGACTATCTGGATCTGAAATTTCATTTAGAATCTTTTCCCTTTTTCCAATTTTCCTTTGTTTATCGGAATGTCTGCACTGTATCCCATATGCAACTTGCGAAAACCTTAGATCACCGCACCCTGACTGTTTAGACCAGTGCGGAATTTCTGCACCCTACCCATATCTAGCCTGTGAAAACCTCAAATCACCGCACTATACCTTACTGCTAGGTTGCGACGTCTCCTGTAGAATTTTTGGATTAGGTCTTTGTTGTCTTCTGATACCCAATTTTTCTTTGATCACTTGGGATGAACTTTTGTAGCTTGTATTTGACTGTTTACAATTTGCTTGACAATTTTTGAATCTTCTTTTAGCCATCTTTGCTTTTTTTTGGATTGTTTTGTTTTGAAAGATTTGATCTCTTTCTTTGAGTGTCTTTCAATTACAAAGCATTGGTTTTTCTGTAGAATTGTTTGGTGAACGGATTTCTTTTTCTTTTATTGAATAATTCGTGTTAAAAGAGAAAAATTGTTTGGGTTGATTTGTTTTATAGAGAGTTACTATTGATTTTAGCTATCTTTGAAACAAAAATTTTTAATTTCTTGCTTTATATTAGATTGGGGGCATCCTTGCATTTGAAGTAGCGAAAATGCATGATTTTAATGTATTGGTGTACAATCTCTTTTGTTCAGTTCTTGAAGATCTTGATATTAATGAGCTTAATTAAATTTTGGGACATTGTGCATCTGGGAATGATAAATGTTTTCTCCTTTTCGTAGCATAGCTTTCATCGAAATGAGAAGATTGCATCTTCATCTCTTTGCATAAATTTCGAGTCGGTAAAAACACCATATTGTGCATGCCATTTTCCTCTTGAGTAACAACAACCTTAAAAATAAAGCGCTTATAAAAATTGATTAGACATTTTTATATTTTTTGGTAGAAAACCTACATTATATTAGTTGTAGTGCTTTGGAATAGGTGTGAGAGATAACTTTCCAAAGCTGCAAAGAAACATATAATATTGCATTAGGGAGCGGTGAAATCCACTTATTAAATTTTATCCTAGGAAGCCCTTCTAACACAAGGGTCAATCATGAGGTCGCATTAAGACTAGCAGAGTTACTCACCCTACTTTGCTGGTCTTGGTGTAGATATTGCGCGTATTATGGGGGTCGCTTGAAGGTATACCCACAATGATGAATGGAAGCCTTTCAAGTTGATTTCGGGCTAGATACCCTGCCTTTGCGCGTGGATCAGACTGTCGACTATTTCCCCAGGCATCACTGTAGTAATTGGTAACCTTAGTGGCCTATCTTTTTAGGGTCTTTACATGAGGTGATTGTGGAGGGGAAAGTCTTCACGGTACCTGGAATCGACATTGACCAAACTCACTCAGACTCCTTGGAGGGTATACCCACGTTTATGTGTGGGATATTGCACCAAGGTGTAAGTCCATTAAGCAGGTCGTCAACATAACTTTTCGACCCACTCTATCTCAACCCCTTCTTACTTTATTCCCGCGACGTTGGATTTCATCACCAACTAGTGCGTTAATCGTAAGAAGGTTTTGTTTGCTTGTTTGTTTACTAGATTTTTAGCGTGTGTTGTTTGTTTTCCTTAGCAGACTCTAGGTTGGATTTCTATTTAATGGCGTCAGTTCCCAGAGTGACCAATGAGGGAACCCCTTTTCAAGGGGAACCTTTTGTTTTTCCTTCTTACAGAAACATTGTCCCTCCTCACATCGCTACTTTGAGCCTTCCAGGTCTCACAATTGGATTACCGGTATGGTTGTTTTCCACTAAGGTAATCCCGAATGCAGCTAGTGTTTCAATTGTAAGCACGTCCCTCCAAGAACATCAACCTCATGTTGATCCTTCACCATCTTCATCAGTAAGATCTTCTTCGCCTTCTTCACTTTCAAGGTCTTCTTCAATTTCATATTCTTCATCGAGTGAAAGCTCTAAAGCTAGTAACTTGGTGGATAATAAGAAGAAGAAACAAAACAATAATAAGAAGAAAAATAAGAAAGGGTCCAAACTTCCAACCAATGTCAAACATGTTCGAAAACAACCAGTTACTGTTAATCATGATGGGAGTGTTGATGATGTCAAGATCACCCAAACAACCCGTAAGCCCAAGTACCCTTGCAGGCTTTGTAGGGGTAGCCATCTTCTTAAGGATTTCCATGGTCTATCCAAGGTTATAGAAGCATGGTCTACACAACCTCGCCAACCCATGTCGTCAACCTCTGAACAACATGTTGATGACCTCCCGTCAACTAGTCAAGATACCGTTGGGAAGAACAAAAGTAGAGTCAAGTTCCCATGTATGTTATGCAAAGGGAGTCATATAACTCACCTTTTTCCTCGCATGGACGAAGCCTCAAAATTACTAGAAGACATGACTGTTTCACATCCCCAACTTCCAATTGCTTATCACAAGCTTACTCTCGACCCACCTGTAGTTGATGGAATGATCGATCCGACCGTTTCATCGGTCAATTCGGTTGATCATGTAGTCAATCTGGTCACATCCTTTGTTGAAACTGTTAAAACATAAGATTGATTATGTTCTCCAAGGATTATATCATTCCATCAACTAAAATCCTCCTCGGAGTATGCAAGCTATGGTTGAATTGGCGCTGCAAACTAGTTAAGGAAGAAGGTTGTAGGTTGGATAGGTTGGAAGCATCATGGTGCAAGTATGAAATTACCATCATCAACCTCATAGCCATCAGGTACTCCATGAGATTTTTTATCTTGTTTGGAGGTCAGGAAGGGTTTGGGTACTTGATTCTCCTTTGGCACTACGAACTGGCTTAGGCGCTACAGATTTAGACATGTGCTACAAAATGTGCTGCTGAAACTCTGTTTTAAGACTGCTGAACTGACATTTTTGACCAGTTGACTTCCAAGAGGATTTCTGGGTGAACCAAGATGAATTTTAAAAATACAAGGATTTTATTTTCAAGCATTTACCCAAGAACATTAACCTCTTTAATTTTTCAAACAGGTGTCACAGATTGGGAGATTCGAAGGAATCTTTGAGCCCAATTTTTTCAATTTTCGTGATTTCATGTTTGAGACATGTTTTTGTGACACCTATTGCGGCCAACTGGAGATGAATTTAACAAAACTGAGAGAGGTTTCACTTCATAACGAGATTATATACAAAAACCTCTTTCATATTGTACACATCTATTATGGTTTGAGAATTAGAAGTGGAGTTTTGAAGCCTATTTTTCATAATTTTGCCTCCTGAAAAGCAGGAAGTTAGTTAAAACGTGTCATTTTCTGTTTGTAGTTGTTTCTATTTTGGAAAATGGGTTGGAGTTCTAATGGGTGATTTGGAAAGGACCTATATGGATATATATTCATTGTAAAAGAAGGTAATAGGGTTGGACTCTTGTCTGGAGGAGCCATTTCTATTGTTCTTGGGTGTAAAGACTCTGAATTTCGTTTTATAGTTCAATACAAAAGTTATCTCCTTCAGGAGTTTGAGATTCATCATAGTGTTATGTTTGGATTGTAAATTTTCTATGTTATGTTTATTAGAATTTATTTTTAATATATTTCTAGTATTTTACTGAGAGGAAATGTTTGGAATTCATTCTAGTTTAATGCTCCATTCATACAACAAATGCTTATTGTGTTGTTTGTAAATCACTGGTTCATAATTCATTCTTGCTCAGTGCTTTGTTCTAGTAGTTTCCCTCTATGTATGTTCTTCTGAAGCTTCAATAAGAATTCATCCATGGGTATATTCTCTTACTGTGGTGTACTTCCCCCTCTTTTCAAACTCTCATTTCACAAACTCTCAATTGTTGAACATAGTGCTTACATTGCCTCAAACCTTTAGAAAGAAAACAACTAGCCATTGACTGTTTTGAGATTTCAGGTTTTGACTCCATTGCCCAATGATACCTTTTCCTTGCTTGTCCTACCAAATTTTATAAAAACAAACCTGTTCTTATCATAAATCTGACCTTTTGAATGTTATTGTTGAATATATTTTGAGTCTTAGAGCCTTTTGGCCCTTGAGAGAGCCCTCTCTGATTGTATAGGTCAGAAATACAGTCTAAAGTAGGTTGAAATGGTTACCTTGGGGTTTCCTTGATATAGCCCAAGGAAAATATCGAGTGATAACATCTTGGCACCGTTGCCGGGGAACCAAAGCTATCATCTTCCTTGGGAAAGAACAACAAAGCTTTAGAGCCGATTGTTGATGGTGAACAACAATCAGATACAAGAAGGCTATGTACCTTTCACCTGGTGACTCCACTCCTGATTAAATCAAATTTACAGACTCCACTGGAGGACGAACTCGGATGACATAGATATGGAAGTACAGTATGGAAGAATGAGGTACTCAGGCTTGAGTTTTCTTCAAGAAGTATTATTCTATTTTATCAATATCTTCTTGTCCTTTCCTAATTTTTCCAAAATAATTTTTCTTCATTTATTGCATTCAAATGAACACCATGAACAGACTCTTGTATATCCTTCACTACAAACTATAAATATACCTTCTCCTCATATAGTTGATTATGACCAAGACCCTTTATCTGAGTCATATGATAACCTTGAACATGCTTGTAAGTTTTATGAAATCAAAGCTGATAACTGTCTTTTGTACCTATTCTTGTATCTTCCAAGATTCAACAGAGATACAAACCTTTAAAATTGCCTTCCATTCTTCATGATTTTCCTCCAAAGCATTACAAATACCTTCCTATTTTTGATGGAGAAGTTGAGAACCTTACAGGTGAAAAACATACTTATGCTTTTGAGCATTTCATTGACCTCTTTGAAGTTGAGCATCATGATGTTTGTATGAGAGCCTTTTCCCAGTCTTTATGAGGGGATGTCAAGCAATGGTTTAGGCATTTGTTTCCTGATTCAATCAGCTCATGGAAGGAACTAAGTCATGTTTTTTTGAAATTTTGGGGAAAAAGAAAGTCATGGGAACTATTCCTTTTAGAATTTTATACCATGAGAAGAATGAATAATGAAACTATCTCAAATTTCAATAAGAGATTTGCTAGTCATTATTACAAAATACCCAAAGAGATCCAACCAACTGAAGGTACTTCCAAGTTATATTATGCTATGGCCTTCCATTCAGATTTCTCTTTTTATCTCTTGGAGAGGAAGTCTGTGTCTTTGCAACAGATGTTCTCTGATGCCCAAGAGGTGGAGGACAATCTCAGAGCTTGTGTAAAGATTTCAGATAAGTTGGAGGATGAAGCGTTGAGTCTTAAAAAGTGTGAGAATAGGCATGGACAACAAGAAGAGGCTGATTTGGAACTGTGTTTATTTCGTCATGAGGATAATATTACAACATATTATGATCAAGTGGCTGACTCACCAACTGTTGATCCAAATCCTCTTTCTATGGATATTCAAGAGGTTTCCAATTTACTTCCTTATGATGAGTATTATGATGTTTATGAAAATTTTCTTCTAGAGCAACCATTTGTAGGTTCATCTCCGAGAGATGATTCTTTTCAGTAGTCTTATGAAGGTTTACAACCCACACATTTCAGCCATGATGATAGACAACAAAAAGGTAGCGAGTTTGCTGAAGGAAATGCTCCACCCCTGTGCTTTTCTTCATTCCAATTTCTGAAAGAGAGAGTTCACCATATTATAAACCAGTAGCCTTCTGAAGATGTTATTGATACCATAGTTTGTTATGCGAAAGGTTTTACCAATTCAAGTTTGCAACCATCAAGTAGTTGTGAATTTGAAAGTGAAAATGATGAAGCTATAAATATTTTAAGTGATCATGGATATGAGAATAGTCAGGTAGTTTTCTATTCGAACCATTCATTTCCTAAAACTTTATTTCAAGAATAAGTTGGTTAGCAAACAATTTTCCTTTCTTCCTTTGAAAATCAAAATAGCATTTATTTTGAAGGACATCATGGGTCATTTTCAAAATCTTTCCAGACTGATGGTGAGTATAAAGGATTGAAACAAAAAACAACATATGAAACTGAAGATAATTGTTTTATATGTGTTGATCAACAAGAGGGTTTTCTTCATGAGATGCAAGATCCTTTTGCAACATGTTTGTAGTCAATGAGTGAGCTTAAGTTTTCAGATTTGGTTAGTGATAAAACTGATTTCAAACTCTTAGATGCATTGCCTTTAATTAGGTATTCCTTGTTGCCTTTGAAGAAACACATGAAAAGGATCCAACCAGTGGACGAGATGCTTGCATGGCTCCATTGGATTTTTCATTTCACTTGATCAAACAACTCAGGGGCTAGCTTGGGGTAGGTAGGTTGTGTAAAATAAGCTCAGCACCCTGAGCATCCCTTTTAGCAGTTAGTTTTCAGTTTGCATTTGGTTTTAGTTGAAGGTCACAGGTCAAAGCAATTTGCATAGGTTAAAGTTTGGGAGCATCGCATGGATAAGGCACTAGAATTGCATGTTCTTGGAGCCTCACAGGGAGGTCTCCATCCCCTGTGGAGCCAGATGTTAACACATAATATTGATCATGTTCTCCAAGGATTATATCATTCCATCAACTAAAATCCTCCTTGGAGTATGGAAGCTATGGTTGAGTTGGCGCTGCGAACTAGTTAAGGAATAAGGTTGTAGGTTGGATAGGTTGCAAGCATCCTGGTGAAAGCATGAAATTACCAACATCAACCTCATAGCCATCAGGTACTCCATGATATTTTTTTATCTTTTTTGGAGGTTAGGAAGGTTTTGGCTACTTGATTCTCCTTTGGCGTTATGAACTGGATTAGGCACTATGGATTTAGACATGTGCTACAAAATGTGCTGCTGAAACTCTGTTTTAAGACTGCTGAACTGACATTTTTGACCAGTTGACTTCCAGGAGGATTTCCGGGTGAACCAAGATAAATTTTAAAAAGAAAAAGGAGGTTATTGTCAATCATGTACCCAATAAAATTAATCTCTTTCATTTTTCAAACAAGTGTCATGGATTGGGATATTTGAAGGAATCTTTGAGCCCATTTTTTTTTTTTTTTTAGTTTTTGTGATTTCCTGTTTGAGATATGTTTTGGTGACACCTATTGCGGCCATATGGAGATGAATTTAAAAAAACTGAGAGAGTTTTCTCTTTATAACGAGCTTATATACAAAAACCTCTCTCAGATATTTAACAGATGTTATGGTTTGATAATTACAAGTGGAGTTTTGAAGCCTATTTTTCAGAATTTCGCCTTTTGAAAAACAGGAAATTAGTTAAAACATGTCATTTTTTGTTTGTAGTTGTTTCTATTTTTGGAAAGGGGTTGGAGTTCAAATGGGTGAGATGGAAAGGACCTATATGGCTATATATTCATTGTACAAGAAGGTAAGAGGGTTGGACTCTTGGCTGGAGGATCCATTTCTATTGTTCCTGGGTGTAAAGACTTCGAATTTCGTTTTGCAGTTCAATGCAGAAGTTATCTCCTTCAGGAGTTTGAGATTCATCATAGTGTTATGTTTTGATTGTAAATTTCCTATGTTATATTCATTACCATTTATTGTTAATATATTTCTAGTATTTGACTGAGAGGAAATGTTTGGAATTCATTCTAGTTTAATGCTCCATTCATACAACAAATGCTTATTGTGTTGTTTGTAAATCACTGGTTCAGAATTCATTATTGCTTAGTGCTCTGTTCTAGTAGTTTCCCTCTATGTATGTTCTTCTGAAGCTGCAATAAGAATTCATCCATGGATAGATTCTCTTACCGTGGTTGAATTCCCCCTCTTTTCAAACTCTCATTTCAGAAACTCTCAATTGTTGAACATAGTGCTTACTTTGCCTCAAACCTTCAGAAATAAACCAACTAGCCATTGACTGTTAAGGCATTGAGATTTCAAGTTTTGAATCCATTTCCCAATGATACCTTTTCCTTGCTTGTCCTACCAAATTTTATAAAAAAAAAACATCTTCTTATAAAAAATCCGACCTTCTGAATGTTATTGTTGAATATCTTTTGAGTCTTAGAGCCTTTTGGCCCTTGAGAGAGCCCTGTCTAATTGTATAGGTCATAAATATAGTCTAAAGTAGGTTGAAATGGTTACCTTGGGGTTTACTTGATATATCCCAAGGAAAATACCGAGTGATAAAAAAACCAGTTGGGAAAGTGGTTGATCCAATCCCATCCTTGGTCGATCCCACTCTCTCGCTAGAGAGTGAAACCCAATCAGTCGATACCTTTCCACCTGTCGACCCCATTCTCCCCTTGGAGAATGAAACCCAAGTGGTCGCTCTGATCTCATCATCATTCGATCCTAATCTCCCGCTAGAGAGTAAATCCAATATTGCCCACATTTTTCTCATTGATATAGAATCTACCGTGTTGAGGGGCATTCCTCCTTCTCCTGTGGAACATCATCCAAGTAACGAGGCCATCCTTTTTAACTGGGGTGTGAGAACTGGACCTCGTCTTCCCTCTCACATTCCTTTCCAGATTATAGTACAGGTTTGTGGTCGGGACGTTCCTCAGACATTGATAGATGAAGGTGCGTCTGTTAGTATTTTTTCCTCTATTGCTTGGCAAGCTTTGGGTTGTCCTCAGCTTGCATCGATTACGTAGAATCTGTTAGCTTTTAATAGGAGAACAAGTCAAATTTTAGGGACCCTTCCTCAGTTTCCTGTAACTTTGGGTGGGAAAACTATATTTATTGATGTTATGGTAGTCCAAGACCCCTTGGATTTCGCTTTACTCCTTGGGCGGGATTATGTCTATGCCATGAAAGCTATTGTTTCCACTCTTTTTCGTGTGATATCTTTCCCTCATAATGGAAGAATTATGATTATTGATCAACTTTCATTCATTGGTTTTGACTGGATGACCTCCGTAAATGTTTCTTATATGCAGACAATATCTCCCCTACCATAGGTCAATTATGTGGTGTTGTTTCCCATGCCTTCAACTGCCAATGCAGATGCTCCTCTCATTGTAAGCTCAATCTCTTATGACTTAGATGTTAGGATATTTAGACACTTAGGAGTTAGTTAAGATCTACTTGGTCTAATATGTCGTTAGGTAAAAGTGTGTTTCTTTAGTATGCATTAGTATGCATTTGTAGTTAGGAAATCCAACGGTCACGATATGTTCCCGACATAGAGTGATCCGACGGTTCATACTCTCCTCGATCTTAATGATCATTGATCCATGGATTAACACCCGATTGGTCCATGATCTCTATTTAAAGAGCATGGAGGGTCATTTGCCGATGATCGATTGTGAAAAACTCTCTTGTAAAATCTCTCTGTAATCTTTTTCTTTGCATTAATAAACTGATCCAAGTGGTTTTACCACGTGAAAACATCGGTGTGTTGATCTTTGATCTAGTTTTGTGAGTGGTTACTGAAGGTGTTCGTCCTCTGTTGGAATACCTGTGTTGTCGAACATGGTATCAGAGCCTTTTTGAAGACCCACTCTTGTTGTAGATCGAGATCGTGAAGCCGAGTTGCCTCATCTCCATTTTCTGGCATTTACATACATTTATGGGATGAGAGGACTGTTCCATTGCGTCTGGAGCACTCGTTTAATTCAAGAACACTTTTCGTTTCACTCGAAAAGGTTTCCATTTGCCCAAGATACGACCATTACAGTCAGATCCGGAGGTATAAAGTCTGAATACACATTTTTTTAAAATTTTTGCAAAGTTTTGATTTTATTTCGGTTTGTATTTTTTTATTTCCGGGCTGCTACTCTTTTAGATCTGCGTATTCTCTTTGCCCCGTGCCTTGTGCGATCTTGAAAAATCAGAAACATATAGGAAAAGGTGCATCTTCCGGGTAAGCTAACCGAGATCTAACCCTTGTTGTCATCGAGAAGCGAATTTTTTTTCTTGTGTGAAAAGAGTATTTTTGGACCATGCTCTCCAAGGCCGTTTTCCACAACAACAATAACAACACCCCCAATCCTCCTTCTGAACATTACAATATGTTTTTCTAGACCATTTGGTTAAAACTTGCCTTATTAAGTAAGAGGTCTTGAGTTCAAGTCTCTCTTTTGTTACCGTTTTTGAAAAAGTTCATGCTATAAATTGTAAAGTGCATTTCACTTCAAGTATAAAAGTGAATCACTATAAGTA
>ML779371.1:259043-275735 GCA_009831015.1 Picea engelmannii
CAACATAGAGTGATCCGACGGTTCATACTCTCCTCGATCTTAACGGCCATTGATCTGTGGCTTAACACCCGATTGGTCCATGATCTCTATTTAAAGAGCATGGAGGGTCATTTGCCGATGATCGATTGTGAGAAACTCTCTTGGAAAATCTCTCTGTAATATTTTTCTTTGCATTAATAAACTGCTCCAAGTGGCCACATTGGCTGGGGTCGTGGATGTTTCCCCGTAGGGGTTTTACCACGTGAAAACATCGGTGTGTTGATATTTGATCTGGTTTTGTGAGTGGTTACTGAAGGTGTTCGTCCTCTATTGGAATACCTGTGTTGTCGAACATTAGATCCGATAGTTGAATTGGTGATCTCTTCGGTAGGGCTATTGGAGCCTGATCTCTTTACCCCTGTCGTGACCCTCGACATGTGTTCCTTCTAGAGTGTGTTTCTTCCATCAAGTGAACATCTCTTGGAGGCCATGATCGAGTTTTGTCCCTTGACATGGTGTCCTTCCAGAGCCTTGTCCTCTTGGAAGCCATGATCAAGAAAGAAGTTGAGCATGGTTTTCTGATTTCAAGCTCATTAAAAAATGAAACCAGAGTTGAGCATGGTTTTTTTATTTCAAGATCATTAAAAAATTCTTTCAGCCTTTGGACATCATGCTGAAGTCAGAGCCACTAGTTTCTTAAGCTGGGGGCTAAATACCAACCATCCTCGTGTTATGCGTTGGGAAGACCAAACATAGTTTTCTATGGTTAAATCTTGTGTAAAAATGAAACCACCTACCTCAAGCATAGTTTCCTCTGGTTAAATCTTGTGTAAAAATGAAACCAGTTTCAAGCATAGTTTTGGCTAGTTTTATGCTTGTGTAAAAATAAAATCTATCCCAAGCATAATTTTGTTTTGTTTTAAAGCTTGTGTAAAAATGAAAACAATCCCGAGCTATACGAAAAAGGAACCCCCTAGAGTTCCCTTTAAGTTCTTTTCAGACTCTCTAAACATGAAAAGATTTCCGAGCGATCTTGTTCTTTTCATGCTCATTAAAGTATTAGAAAGTGCATCTGTTGAGTATAGTTTATCTCTTTTTTGGTCTCTTCAGACTAACTTACAAAAAAGGAATTAAGAGAGTTCTCTTTAAGTGTTTTTCAGACTCTTTAAACATGAAAAATCCCCGAGTTTTCTCTCTTTGGACTCGTAAAACAAACATTGAAAGGCCCATATGGGACCAAACCACTCCTTCCTAGGGTTCGTTAAACATACTCTGAAGGACTCATCCGAAGGATGAGCTTACAACTCAAGCATATGTTATCCTCCTCAAGCTTTTGTAAAAATAAATAGGTACTCGCCAGAAATGGTGGGGGAAAAATTGGGAAATAAATGTATCTAAACCTGTATTCTATGGAAGAGTCACTTTTGAACATGACACCCTTTAACTTTCTTTGTGTCTAGGTTGGAAAATCTGCTTGTCTCTTTATCATACTCCTTTATACGATTTCCCTTATGGTCTGTAATCCCTGTTGTTGAGTCAGTGTTTCCAAGACAGTTTTTGTGTCGTCAATATGTTCAAAGAGAATTTCAACCCAAAAAGCCTTCTATTGCGTCAGCCATTTCTGCAGTCCTTAAGCCTTCTATTGCGTCGGCCATCCCTGAGTCAGTCCTGAGTCACTGGTTACTTTGATCTACTTCAAATCTTGTTACTTGTTTCATGTCATTGATGGGGGATACACTAAGGCCCTCCTGTGATGAGTCTTTTCCTATAGACTTCAACTCATGATCCAAGAATTAGACTTAGAAACTAATTGGTACCTTGGAACTTGCATGCCTCAATAGCAGGTTTCCTCACTTTCGACAATGGGTTTTCATTATTGACCCCTGATTGGGAGACTCCGCCGAGTGTTCGACTTCAGCTCATTAATTCACATTCGTTGGATTCTACTAGAGTACCTTGGGATTCATTGACATTAATGATGATTTACCTCGCACTTGTTAACGGTATACACTAATGACCGATAATCAAGTGGTTTCTACCATGTTCAACTTCAACACATGTATTCGCATGGTTAGATTCGTACTATAGAGTGGTGGAGATGAAGACCCTGAATCTTTTATGACATATTTAGGTTGATTTGGAGTATATTCAGTTTGTACTGTTGCATAGATCCACATTGTATGTCTCGTGGCTATGTTCAAATTTGAGTCTTTAACACATAGATCCATAGTGCATTTTTGGTGGCTATGTTTAGATTTGAGTCATATTGGCATGGATCCACAATGTATGTTTGGTGGCCATGAACTGTCTTACTTGACATGGATATTTTCATGTCGGCATTTATGCTTTGAGTCATTTGTATGCTGAGTATGAGAATGCTTACTTCAGTGATGATATATTATTATACTGTATTTCCTTGTTTGTTGGCAGGCTTCCGACCAACTGTTCTTTGTTCCCTACACACACTTGACAAAGTATTTCAGCTATCACTTTGTTCTAACTTCATAGTTTGGGGGGCTCTTAGTTACACATTATTTTCTTCACCCTTATGACCATTAGTGATGCAAACCTATCCTTTGTCTTTAGAAGGATCAATAGCCTGAATTCCTGAAGAAATAAGGGAGAATAACTTTCCTTGAGAGAAGAAGTTGTATTTTCCTTTGTAAAAACCCTATTAAGGAGGATTTCCATAGGCTGCTCTATACGCAGGGTGCGGAAATTCCTGATTTTTGCACCTTGCTCTATAGCTAGGTTGCAGAGTTTCCGCAGGTTGCACTATACCTAGGGTGCAAAAATTCCTGTATGTGGGAAAAACGAGCGTCTTCTCGATGCTTCTAGAAGGATACGATTCTATGGTGAGGTGGCCTTCGAATGGTTTGGATCTTACCCACTTTCATGATTTAGTGGGATCATCCTAACCTCCTCACCTTATCCTCTTCAGCTTATAAAAGGAGAGGAGCTCTCATGGAGAAAGTTAGTTGTTTTGGATTGAGATTGTTAGCTTGGTTAGAGTGGCTTTTAGATTTGATTTGTCAATATATATTGTGAGTAGATATCAGATCTATGATCTCAGAATCCATGGAGTAGAAGTGTGTGGGAAGCAAGGAACCGTTGGAAGGAACCTGACAACATCAAGGCATTTGGTTGTATATTTCTTCCACATTCTTTAATACATATATACTTTTCTTTCCTATATGAATGTTATTTGTCCATATTGTATGATTCCTTGATCATGTACATAGTTTCATATCAAGCAGACTCTGTTATTCTTATCTTCGTTGGCTTGTGCTTATTTGCAGATATTTCTCATAAAACTCGTGACGAAGCTTGGATTGCATTAGCGAAGTCAGATCTTCAATATTTAAAAGGTATGTTTTAGATCCATTTCTCATTTGATAATTGAAAGCTAAGGAAAGAGTAGTGTACTGTCTTGTTTTGTTCTAGTTTTGTAGTGAATCTAGGGGGATTGATTTGTGTCTACACTTAACAATTAGCCCGATAACAAAGGAGGTAGTTGCATCCTTGTTATCTAAAGAGATGAGGCGGAAAAACATGGATGGTCATAGAACATATGCTTTATTTGTAAGAGGTCGTACGCAAGATAGGAATCCTGGTAAGTCTTTGGGGGGGAGACCTAAATCTACAGGTAGATCTAAGTCTCCAGGAAAATATTTGAGGAAATGTTGGAAGTGTGGTAAAACAGGGCATTATAAGAAAGATTGCAAGTCTAAGAAGGTTGATAAACCAAAGGGATCTGATAGTACCTCTTCCATAGAGGAAAAAACCTCCACTGAAGAAGGAGGTGATGTTTACCTGGAATCTACATGTACACATGTAGACCATGATGTATGGTTGATCGACTCAGGCGTGTCATATCATATGACTCCTCACAGGGAGTGGTTCTGTGAATATGAAAAATATGATGGTGGTGATGTATTCCTAGGAGATGACTCGACAACCAGAATCATGGGACATGGAAGGGTTAAGTTGCTGCTAAAATATGAAAGGATTAGAACTCTCCCTGGGGTTCTGCACATTCCAAAACTAGCCAAGAGCCTAATATCTGTAAGAAAGTTGGATGATGTAGGAGTGGATACTGTATTGGGAAAGGGAACTTGCAATATGGTATGAGGGGCAATGGTGTTGATGAGGGGAGTTCGGTGTAGAACTCTGTACAATTTGTTGGGAAGCACTTATACTAATGGGTGTAACAATTCTGTTTTCCCTGAGCAGAGAAATGAAGGGGAAAAGACCAATATTGTCCATGAAAAGAAGACCATGTTGTGGCATCAAAGACTGGGGCATATTGGAGAAAAGGGCCTTCAAACACTACATGGTAAAGGTATGGTTGAAGGTATTTCAAATTGCAGTCTGGATTTTGATTTCTGTGAACATTGCATATATGGTAAATATAATTGAGTAAGATTCCCATCTGGTGCTACAAGAGCAAAGGGGATCTTAGAATTGATACACAGTGATGTGTTTGGACATGTTCCTGTTCCATCCATAGGTAAATCTATGTATTATGTTTCATTCATAGATGATTTCTCAAGGAACACATGGATTTATTTTCTTAGAAAGAAATATGAGGTATTTGATCAATTTAAAGAGTTTAGGGCCCTGGTAGAAAATCAGACAGAAAAGAAAATAAAGGTATTGAGAACAAATAATGGTGGAGAATTTTGCGGAAATGAATTTGAAGAATTCTGTAAGAAGTGTGGTATAGCAAGGCAGAAGAATACTCCATACACTTCTCAGCAGAATGGAGTTGCAGAAAGGATGAACAAGACACTGATGGAAAAATCAAGGAGCATGCTCAACGATGCCGAGTTAGGACATGAATTCTGGGTAGAGGTAGTGGGTACACCATGTTACCTGGTTAATCGATCACCTTCATCAACGTTGGATGATAAAACTCCACATGAGGTATGGAATGAAAAGAAACCCTCTCTTCAACATCTTAGAGTGGTTGGTTGTGATGCTTATGTACATGTTCCAAAGGAAAATATGAGTAAGTTGGATAAAAAGGCTGAAAAATGTATCTTCATTGGTTATAAATATGGTGTGAAAGGTTATAAGCTTTGGAGCCTAGATACCAAGAATACTGTTTATAGTCGAGATGTTGTTTTCAGAGAGGTAAAAGATGTTTCCAAATAAGAATTCCTACCAAGGCTAGAAGAACCTGAGAAAATAGAGCTTGAGTTGGATGATGCAAAATCTGAATCATTTGAAGAAGATGAAGAAACAAAAGAAGAAGAACCTCATACCCCAGTATTGAGGAGATCAATGAGAGAAAGAAGACAACCAGAAAGGTATAGTCCACCTGATTTTCGTTCTGATTTTGCTTTATCTATTACTAATGATGATCCCATAACTGTCAGGGAAGAAATGAATTCAGAGGATAGTAAACTATGGAAGAAGGCCATGGTTGAAGAAATGGATGCCTTGGATAATAATGAGGCATGGGATATAGTTGAGTTGCCAGCTGGAAGAAAATATGTTGTTAGAAAATGGTTGTTTAAGAAGAAGTTTAATGCAGAAGGTAAAGTGGAGAAATACAAAGTTCGGTTAGTAGAAAAAGGTTATTCCTAGGTAGAGGGAATTGACTTTGGTGAGATTTTTTCTCTTGTTTCCAAGTTAACATCTATTAGATTTCTTTTATCTATTGTTGTTGCTTTTGATCTTGAAGTGGAACAGATGGATGTGAAGACAACATTCCTAAATGGGGATTTAGAAGAAGAAATCTACATGAAGTAGCCAGAAGGCTTTGTAGTGAAGGGAAAGAAAGAGATGGTCTATAAGCTAAAGAAGTCACTATATGGTTTGAAGCAATCACCTAGGATGTGGTACCAAAATTTTGACACATACATCCTTGGATTGGGATTTGTGAGAAGCAGGGCTAATCACTATGTATATTCCAAGAAAGTTGGTAATCACTTCATTTATGTAGTGTTGTATGTTGATGACATGTTGTTGGTAGGAAATAACATGGATGTTATCAAGGAGGTGAAATCACAGCTATCCTCCAAATTTGACATGAAGGATCTCGGTGTTGCTAACCTCATTCTTGGAATGGAAATTAAAAGAGATTGTGCAAATAGGAAACTCTGGTTGAATCAGAGAAAATATGTTGAGACGATATTGTAGAGGTTTAATATGCATGGAAGTAAACCAATGAAGGTTCCTATTCCTATAGGTGTAAAGTTATCTACAGATCAATGTCCCAAGACACACGAAGAAGAAGAGGACATGTCCCATGTTCCATATGCCAGTGCAGTTGGCAGTTTGATGTATGCAATGGTCTATACTAGACCAAACATTGCACATGTGGTGGGATTTTTGAGCATGTATATGTCAAAACCAGGGAAGGAGAATTGGACAATAGTAAAGAGGGCCTTCATGTATTTGCGTGGCACTACCAATTATGGATTGTGCTACCAAGGAAGACCATGATTGGATAGAGTGGTGGACATACATGGCTTTGTTCACACAGACTGGGCTGGAGATCTGGGTTCAAACAATTTGGAGGAGCAATCAGTTGGATGAGAAAAAGAGAGACTGTAGTGGGTATGTGTTTAACCTATTTGGAGGAGAAATCAGTTGGATGAGCAAAAGACACGCTGTAGTGGCACTCTCAACTACAGAAGCTGAATACATGGAAAACACTCATGCAAGAAAGGAAGCAATATGGTTACAGATATTGTGTTCAGGTATTCGGTTGGTACAACAAGTAGTGATATTATATTGTGACAGTCAGAGTGCAATCTTCCTGGAAAAGAACCTAGCTTATCATTCGAAGACAAAACATATTGATGTTCAATATCACTTTGTGAGAGACATGGTTGAGGAAAAGAAGGTGTTGCTGGAAAAGGTTGACACTTTGAAGAATGTTGCAGTTTCATTGACAAAGTCTGTGAGCACATAAAATTTCTCCTAGTGTAGAGTAACAATGGGCATTGCTGCCTTGGATTGTTGACTATATAATCATGTGGACCCCTAGATGCACATAAAACAACAAGTGGGAGAATGTTGGGTATGTGTTATATTCTTTGCATGTGTGTGTGTGGGCACATCAGATTTGACAACTGCGTCTGAAGATACCTCTAGTAGTTCTCTTTGTGTCATGTGTGCTGGGCGCTTCCTAGGGGGGGCTTGGTATGGCTCCCATGGTGACGTGCATCACCCTGAATTTTT
This sequence comes from Picea engelmannii, assembly GCA_009831015.1. Classification (NCBI taxonomy): domain Eukaryota; kingdom Viridiplantae; phylum Streptophyta; class Pinopsida; order Pinales; family Pinaceae; genus Picea; species Picea engelmannii. The sequence goes on from ML779371.1 coordinate 266,217, forward strand.
TTTTTGGGCGGTTTTTGCTATTTTTAGCGGTTTTCTAAATTAATTCCGGATTAAGGGATTAAGGTTTTGGTATCTAAGAAATACCTAAAAACATTGTATATATTGTATGGTGAATGGTGAAATTCGATATAATGAATATAAGAAAGGTTTGCCCCGGTTGAGGGTTTCCGGTATAAATCTCTGTGTACTATGTGTATGAGCCATTGATTAAATTTTGTTTTGCTTAAGATTCTATATGAATTTCTTTACTTCATAGGTTTAAAACTTACAATGCATACATATTCTTAAGAAAAACAAAAATTAATCAATGGATCATACACATAGTACACAAAGATTTATGCTGGAAACCCTTAATCGGGAGAAAACCAACCTTCCTTGGTGCCACACGTTTCAACTCTTCATTGTATTAATTTCACCATTCAACATAGAATATCTACAATATTTTAGGTATTCCATAGCTACCAAAACCCTAATCCCATAATCCGTGATTAATTGAGAAAACCACTAAAAATACCAAAATCTGCTAAAATAGCAAGAATCGCCCAAAAAAAATAATTTCGGGGCGTTTCCCAGAGCCGAAAGCTGCACGTAAACAAGGGGGGCCAAACCTGCCCCCCCCAGGAAAGCGCCCGACACACACAACACACAGGGCAAAGGAATTTGGGATTTTCAGACGCAGTTGTCGAATCTGACGTGCCCACACACACACACATGCAAAGAATATAACACATAAACAACAAAAATCAACATAACATGAAGTATATAATGACATAACTTTAAACCATTTTTCTCCTTGCATAGGGATATTCGTCGCAACTGATATAGTTTCCTCTGTCACTTGAAAAGTGATCTCTGCAATAGTTGCACCGACACCAACAAAATTAAGGGCGAACTACTTAGTTAGCTGCGCATTATATCCTTGAATCTTTTCACATAAACATATGCATCCGACTTGTTCAAATGATGCTCTGATTGCTGGGTCTACATTTATTAACTTTAAATCCTGTGGTTCAAACCTCATGACCTTCCCACTTCTTGCATTCTTTCTTTTACTTTGAGGAGTTGCCATGATGTTGGTATATGTCAATTTCAAGCGTGCAGTAATAGATTGTAATAGCCTCTCTCCACAACGATTAAGAATAATAACTTTTGCACAATGCCCAGGAAAAGGTAGCAACATGAAACTTTGTGTGGAAAAAAAATTAGTGGAAAACAATTCGACACAATGGGAAACTCGACGCAACAGTTAAAAACAACAGAAAAATTTGGCGCAGCGGAAAACTCGGTGCAACAGTAAACAACAACGAAAAACTTTGGCGCAACATAAACCTTGACATAGCAGTAAACAACAACGAAGAACTTTCGTGCAACAGAAATTTTGACGCAGCTATAAACAACGACAAAAACTTGGCACAAGGAAAAACAACGACGAAAAACTTGGCACATGAGTAGGTAATAATAATTTATCTCAGAATAAAGAAGGATGACTATGTGAAAAACAAACTCGTTCCAGAAACTAATTTGCAACTGGCTCTAAGGAAAACTCTTGAACAATGACTAAAATCAATGGAGGATACACAACAAAATCAAAATAGCAGATTTACATAACGACTGGCAGTACACAATATTTACGTAGAAAAAGGCTTAGGAGCTTACTGGAAAATCTATGGATGATGCACAAGTTTTGAAAGTGATGGAAAAACATGAAGGGTGCCCAATATTTATGCTTGAACGAATAAGGAATGAAATTATAAAAAGGGACGGAAAATCCATAGCGACGAGATGTTTTAAGGCAGGTTAAAGATTTGCACAGTGAACTCGCACAACAGGTACTCCTTTGAAGTGTGAAATGGTACAAATGATATGGAGTGCCATGATTGTTCACTTTTATGACTTCATGATTAGGTAATGATGACCCATAATATATTTTGACATGACCTTTATCCTAACCACTTGATTCGACCTTGGTACCTAAATTCCACTTTTTTGACATGACTTGAAACTTAGGAAAGTAGACCTTTACAATTTAAACATGATGAACCTTACACCCTTTTAAAAACTTATGTAGAAACCCCTTACTTGAAATTTCAAACCATTTTTTATTTGGTCATTGACCTCATAAAATTTGACACACCAACTGTGACTTAGTTAGGAAAGTTTTGACTTTATAAAGATCAAGACATGACTCTGAATTTTTTTGGACAAACCTCTGACTCTAACTACAAAAAACATGGTGCTAATAATAGAAACAATGGCACTAGGTTCGACATCAATAATCCACTTCCCTCCTTCTGGATTTGATTCAGAGTCAAAATCTTCCTCTAACTCAGAATATTTCAGCTCGACCATTGGTGACTGCTTGGGAACGACATTCTTTGGTGTTGTGCCAAGGGATTTTATGGTATTCACACCACTTTCCCAAGTCCTTCTTCGACATCTCATTACCCTTCTTGTGTTGCGGTTTGGACAGGTTGTCCTGAGAGTGGCCATATTTTCTCTATCCCTTGTTTTGTGGGTTGGGGACGCCTTTCCCTGCTTTCACTGTGAGGAGTTTGTAGATCCAAACTGTCGCCTCTTCTGCTTAAATTTCTACTCGATCTCGGAAACATATCTATAAGACACACCTAATGATGCGATGTCCATAAAATCCATTTTTTTATGAATATATCTATGTAGAAAACTGTGGTATTTGAGCACCAGATGTCATTAAAAGTCTTTGATACCCAATTTGGTGTGCAGGGTATGGAAAATATTGATGAAATATGGCACTGTCTGGTCCCTTTCCAAACGCAACGTGGTCCATCTTGTGTACTGGTCCTCGTAGCTTCCAACATGGTAGTATTGTTCTTTAATGGAATCCTTGAAGGAATCTCATGTGTGGGCGACCGCAAATATTGTAGATTCTTCTGTGGCCCTTTGTTCAAAGTAAATATCCCACTAGTACTTAACATGGGGGATGACCTTAAGGAGTGAAAAAGTAATATTTTCCCTATCGAAAAAATTGTGGACAGAAAATACCCTTCAAGAAGTTTCAACCATTTATCTACAACATCCACATTTATCAGTCCTTCAAACAATGGAATATCAAAATTTACTTGTACCTTGAAGGGTTTGCGTGGCCTCTTGATGAATATGCATCTCCTGTGGGCAACCACCGAAGAATCTATGCAAAGTTGTCCATCATTTCGTTCCTTTATCGTGCAAGGGATTCCTCAAGAAATAGTTTAAAATGATCTCTTGCTACATCATCTTTATTTATGTCCCCGATGAGTTGTTTTCAGGCTCGACGTGGTCATTCTTGCAAAGACTCGACTGGTTCGAGTCCCAAATTATTATACCCAGATCTTGTCAGGGACATGCACAAAGAAAAACAAATGAAGAGCATACCGCTTTGATACCATTGATATGGATTTATCAGAGGAACGAAATGAATAATAGATTGAATACAATAACACAAAGATACAAATAAAAACAACATATATCCAGTGAACAATAACTTCTATTGAATAAAAAAAATAGGATGAAACTATAAAACAACAAAACTGAAAACAACTTGCTCGAATGGTGGTAGCTATCTCTGAGAAGAGATGTGGCTGATATGCACATTCGTCTGAGAATAATGATTACAATGAGGCTCCATAGGAATTTTTAACATTACTCATGAATTCCAAAACCCTAGACATCCAAAAACCTAACCCTAGGAGATGAAACGTCAAAAGTTATGTGGGCCCTGATGGGTAAGTTGGTATCTGAACTTCTCGGGGTCGTAACTTTTGCATACGACCTCCGTTTTCGGCGTGTGTTAGCCCGTTGGAAAGGTATTTTTGAGAAATACAAAGTATGCCATCAAAATCTGACTACATCTACAATTTTATTATGGCAAGCCAAAAAAAACTGTTTAGGGCCCCAAAACAACCCTAGAAGTACAAAAAGATGTACTGACATGAAAACTTTTAAAATAAGCCAGTTGGAATAGGTGGGCGACCACCAATATCCACCTGGATGTTGTGTATAGATTTAAGATAAGCCCAGAAGTGAATAACCCACAATTACAAAGAAATGTCATCATTATAAGGAAACATGCTGAACTAAGAGTAGCTAGTTGGAATAGGTGGGTGGCCACCAATATCCACCCGAATCATTAGTCTTTCCTGTTAAGTTAACTTTGTGATTTTGGTTATGGGCCATCAAGAAGAGGATTGAGATGCTGAGTGCGTAGGATTGTAGTTTGTGTGCATCAAGAGGCTGAAATCTATGTGCGCTTTCAAAGAGATAGACCCCATACATAGTGAAATCAAAAGTGGTGCATGATGCCTAGTTGGATGCGCACACAATTATGTTGTGTGATCAACTTGCTGGTGTACACAGTGTCTGAGTTATTTCCATTGATTTAAGATCAATTATTAGAAAGAGTATGTTGCTTCTGCTGTTATAATTGTGTAGTGCGACTCAATTTGGGTTGAGCACATTATTTCATGTGATACTACACATACTTTTGAGTAAGAGTAGAAACTACTTAGTGAGGTTTTAGAGTAACATGACTCAATAGTATGCTAGGAGTGTTACATTTGGGTTGATTTGGAGCTACATAAGTTATGGTTGTGTGACATGGCCTAGCCTAGGGTGACTAGGGACGTTACAAATTGGTATAATAGTGATTGGTTCAATACTAGACTTGCATGGGCTAGAGACCAGCATGAAAATATGTGTGCACTAATAATTGGTGCCGCACAATGCCAGTTTAGTTTACACAGAAATTCATGGGTGTGAGGTATAGAGTTGTGATGCACACAAGAGTAGTGATGCATGTGTGTGCGCACTAGATTTGGAATGATAAAATCATCCAAGAAATATGAGGGAAGGATTCTGACAAAATTGTGCATAGTTTTCATGTAGTTGTTGCATGAAATCACTTAACAAATCTTGTCGTTTGCACATTTTCTAGAATTATCAGTGAATAGAGCTGGACAAAGTTAGTGCAGAAGGTTGAAAGCATGGAAGATGCACAAAGGACTTATAGTCCCGATGATGAATTTGGGGATATGTATTATGGTTTGGGTTTCAATGGTATAGAGTCCAAGGGGGAGAGCATGAAATTGGTAGAAACTATAAGATTTTTGCAGAAATATGTCCAGAGCTATAAGGATGATAATGAAAGGCTTATGAGAGTCAAGAAGAAAAAATATGACCTCAATTTCAAATTGATGCAAATTCTGGAAATAATAGAAAATGATATGGATAAGGAGACAAATTCGAGTAGATCAATAAGTCACAGGTCTTATGATGAGAAAAGAAGAGAAGAAAGAAGTGCCTGTAAGCATTCTTTCAGGAGAGAGCACAACAGTTTGAGTCTAGCATCTCCTATTAGAAATCATAAGAGAAGGATTGGGGTGGATGAGATATATGGGGAATGAATAAGTTCAAACCTCCTGCCTTTGAATTTGAGCACAAAAAGGATGAGGATGCATAGACATGGTTGTTTTCTATGAGGAATTACTTGCAGCTGCATAACTATTCTACGCAGGCAGAAGGGAGAATTGTTATCTATCAGTTAAAAGGAAAAGAATCAATGTGGTGAGATTATTTTGTGTAGGTGCAACACATTGATGAGAAGAAAGTGGCATGGAGGGATCTCAAGAGGTATTTCCAAAATAAATACTTAACCAAGTGGTACTATGACAATAATATGAAGGATTTCTTCGAAGTAAAGCTTGGGAGTATGACGATAGATGAGTATGGAAGAAGATTTTTAGAGTTGTTGAAATATGTCCCTTTCATCAAGGATGAACAAGTGAAGATTCAAATGTATCTAAGTGTGATACCCTCATTTATCAGTGACAAGATACAGTATGATGACCCTAAGACGTTGGAAGAGACCATAAGGCATGCTAAGTGTCTTTATGACCAACAAAAGGGAAGAATGACTTTCAAAAAGGATTGGGAAGACAAGATGAAACGTAAGGTGGAACAAAGGAAGAAGGAAGTTAAGACATCATTTTTTCGGAAATACTATGCAAGGACATACGACTCTCCAGGAGCCCATAATGTCGGAGACAGTAGGACAAAATTCATGGAAACAACCTATGTAGTATTGGGGTTGTGGCATAAATCATATGCGTAGATATTTCCCTCAAAGAGGTGATAAAATGAGGACTGCAAACAACATACAACAAGTTGCAACAATGTAAGACATGGGTAGAAATGTGCCAAGGATTTATGCAGTGCTAGATAACAAGCATGCTGAGTTTCAGTTGCACATGATCGATGTGGAAGGTAAGATTAATGACCAACCCATTGCTATTTTAATAGACTTAGGATCTAGTCATAGTTATCTAGATCCTAATATGGTGGAAATATTCCATTTTCCGAGAAGCAAGCTTGGAGAATCTTGGTTGGTGAAGTTAGATACAAGAGAGAAAAGGAAGATTACTAAGGTGGTTAAGGCATGTCCAATGGAGATGAATGGACTGCGCACAAAGAATGATTTGGATATCATACCTTTGGGTTCATACAATTTCCTCATTGGTATGAATTGGTTGGACGAGCACCATGCTATCCTGGATTGTTATAATAAGTCATTTACTTGCCCGAATGAGCAATGAAATTTGAGAACAATTCAAGGCATTCCAAGAGCTGTGACTATCAAGGAAGTTTCAACATTGCAGTTGAATAAACGTTATCAGAAAGGATGTCAAGTATTCACAACACACATGGAAGAGGCACCTAAGGGTAAAGTGCCAAGTGCGGAAGATTGTGTAGTGTTGAAAGAGAATCAGGATGTATTTAAAGTGATACTGGGATTGCCTCCCAAAATATATATCGACTTCTCTATTAATATGATGTCGGGAGAAACACCTGTATCCAAGACTCCTTATAGGATGAGTATGACATAGTTGAAGGAGTTGCAGATGGAACTTGAAGAGATTCTGAAGAAGGGGTATATATTCCCAAGTGTGTCACCTTGGGGTGTGTTAGTTTTATTCATGAAGAAGAATGATGGTACTCTGAGACTTTGTATCGAATTCAGGCAGTTGAACAAGGTAACAATGAAGAACACGTATCCTTTTCTAAGGATAGATGATCTATTTGATCAACTAAGGGGCACAAGGATATTTTCCAAGATAGATCTTAGATTTAGATATCACCAAGTGAGAATAAAAGAGGAAGACACCAATAAGGCTGTCTTGAGAACAAGGTATGGTCATTACGAGTTTATAGTGGTGCCATTTGGGTTGTCAAATGCACCAACTGTATTCATGTGTTTAATGAATGGGTTTTTCAGAGAGTATTTAGATAAGTTTGTCATTGTGTTTCTGGATGAAATTTTTATTTACTCAAAGTCTAAGGAAGTTCATGAACAACACTTGAGGATGGTGTTGCAGGTGTTGAGTATCAACTTTATGCGAAGCTGAGCAAGTGTTCATTTTATCAAAGACAGATTCATTATTTGGGTCATATTATTTCAGAAGAAGGAACAATTGTGGACCCAACGAAGATAAAATCCATTGAGGAATGGCCAATGCCAAGAAATGTTGCAGAAGTGGTATTATTTATGGGACTAGTAGGGTACTACAAACATTTTATTGAAGGATTTTCATAGATTGTGCATCCAATTACATCCCTACAAAGGAAAAATGCATGATTTGAATGGAATCCACATTGCACTTGAAGAGTTTGTTGACAAGTGCATTGATTTTGAAGATTGTTGATCCATATGTAGACTTCCTTGTGTGCATGGATACATGCAAGGAAGGAATCGGTGGAGTCCTGAGTCAGAATGGGCATGTGGTGTGCTATGAATCAAGGAAGTTGAAGGAGCATGAAAGACTCTATGCCACACATGACTTGGAATTGGAAACCATAGTGCATGCTTTGAAGATGTGGGGGCATTATCTCATGGGTAATAGATTTGAGTTGAGAAGAGAACATTGTGGTCTGAATTATTTGTTTGGACAACCAAGTTTGAATGCTAGAAAAAGTAGGGAGTTAGATTTTCTCAATGAGTATGACTTTGACATAAAGCATATCATGGGAAAAGAGAACAAGGTGGATGACGCACTCAACACAAGGGTGTGTTGAGGAAAATATATGAAGAAACTTACTCAAAAATTTTCAGATCTTGCTAGGCTAAGGAAAGATAGTTGGGAATCTTACCAAGAGTTTATATCCTTTAATTCAAAACACTCTCTTAATCCACAAGTAATATGTACTAGGGACCGAGGCTGATTTTATATGTTATATGCAACTGTGCAAAAGAAAGAAAGAAAAGATATACATAAGTGTGTATAGGAAAAGAGATGGGAATACAAGTAAAATCTGAACAATATCATTAAGATATGCATGTGAAACTGAAATCAGGAATCTAATTTTTTTCATTAACTACATTCTGAGATACAAAGCAGAACCCTCTTTACAAACCCCAGCGAGGGTGGGACCAAAGTCAAACTTAAAAGTCTCCGATGAGAACCATACAAAAAGACTCTGACAACAAAATAAAACTGAAGCTAAATATCTCAATCAACTTGCCATAAAAATGTTGTCACTTGACTATCCAAAATAGTCTTTATGAGTCATGAAATCTAATCCATAAACAAACAAGACTGCCAAAGATAGATCATACACCTTTAGAAACAAGTTGTTGTGTTAGGGTCCTATAAATTTTAGGAAGTCTGATTATTCAGTTTCTATCTATTGTTGCTCTCATGACAAAAGCTCTTGGCTTGCCTGGTTTCCTCGGATGACTTTGCCCCTCCATCCATTTTTGCCCAATCCTTCATTCACTTCTGCGCCACTCACTCCCCTGTCCATTCTTATTATGTGCCACATCTCATCCACCATTCATTCCATTACACCATCCACCTCATCACCCCCCCACTAATTTCATCCCTTCATAAACAAAGTTAGATAACCTTAGGATAATTAATAATTAAAATTAATTAATTAGGTTAAATTGTTAATATTTAGTAATTAGGTTAGTATATTTAGATTAATAGTTAAGTTAGAGCAATAGTTTTAATAATAAATTAAAATAATTAGTAAATAATTAATTTGAATAATGTTAATAATAAATTAAAAAAATTTAAAATTAGTAAAAATTAAATAAACATTAGTTAAATACAAAATATTATAAAAAATTAAATAATTAAAAAAATTATATATAATTAAAAAAAAAATAATAAAAAATGCATATAAAAACAAAACAAAGAAAGGACAAAACACGTACAAATAAAAACAAACTACAATAATAAAAATATTAAAACATTAAAAATAAAACAAGAAACAAACCATAAAAAGATAAAACAATTAAAAACAAATAAATAAAACAAAGAAAAAACGAAACAAAACAAATAAAAATTAAAATGAATAAAAATTAAAACATAAAATTAAATTAAATAAAACAACAAAAACTAAATAATACACTATATCCTAAGTCTCCCCTCCCGTACTTCATACGTCATTTTCCACTCACATATCCCATCCCAAAACAAATTAACTCGAGGACCGTAAATTATTTCGGAT
>ML779371.1:275945-298943 GCA_009831015.1 Picea engelmannii
CCACCTGTCTTCCGAGGCATATTCCAGGAAAACTAGAATGTATTTTGAGAAACCGAAAGAGGTTTTTTCTCAGAACATAACAAATAACAATAACCTCTCCCATATTTCTCATAGATATTATGCAATGGGATAATACAAGACTTATTTGGGTCCTATTTTCAGGATTTCGTTTGCTACTTGTTTTACACATCTTTTTCAAACGCAGATCCGGGACATGTGGAGATGAATATCATAAAACCAAGAGAGGTTTTTTCTTAGATCAAGCTGATATGACAAAAAATCCTCTAGATTTTACACAACTGTCAAGATCCGGGAGATACGAGCCCCTGATTTCAGCTCTATTTTTTAGCATCTTGGTCCATTTTTCAAAGAAAGATTTAGTTATTAAGTGGCAGATTTTATCCTAGATTTGGTGGCTATAACATGTGAGGATATGAGGGAGAATTCAAGATTTCATGGAGAAAATGGAAGCCTGATCCTCATTAAAATACAACTCAAATTCATCTAAGACAAGTGGCATCAAAATGCAGATTTGTTGAGAGAAGAGAAGGAAACAAATACAAGCATTCACTTAATCAATGGAGCATCAATGAAGTGAATGCTTGAATTTGTGTTAAAGATTTCATGTTCAGAATTCATCTGTATATGTTTCTCTATTCATGAGTCTATATCTTTTTCTTCTAAAGTTACATCTGAGAATTCATCCTAGATTCTCTCATCTGTAATGGGATTTTCTAATTTATGTCCTTCCATCATCTTAATGTTGTCTATTGTTGGAAATTGTGCTTATTTTTCCTCTGTTCCCTCATAAATACACTGGTGTGTTAATCGTCCAGATCTATCTCAGAAGTTGACTCCATTTACCAATGGCCTTCCCTTTCTTGTTCCAAACCAACAATTCAAAAATCAAACACTGAACTGTCATAAATAACCTAACATTCTAAACTCAAAAAAATCTAAATCTTATAGAGAGATCCCTCTCTGAAGCTGGCAGGGATAGATCCTAACTTCAAAAGTGGTTTTGTAGTTACCTCTGTCAATTTCTTCCTCAACCTAAGAAATTACAGAGTGATAACATAGTGGCGACCATACTGGGGAAGAATTTTTATCTTCCTCATAAAAGATTATCAAGTTCAAGATCTGATTACTGATGGTGGATGGTGATCAGACACAAGAACGCTGGATTTTTCACTTGGCCACTCCATGTTCAAAGTATCCAAAGCTTCAAAGTTTTCAAGGTGACCTCACTGTCAAAGGATCCATATTTTAGAGCATTCATGGCAACTCCAATACATGTTGATCAGATTTCTTGCAAAATAAGATGAATGGGTATGTGGCAAATCCTCTATCTTATGAAGTTATAAAGGAATTCAGGGATAAGTTAGCAGAGTTTCCAATTGATGAAAATTTTTCAACAACCGTGTTTTATTGTTTAAAATTGAGCACATTTTCTCCTAAGGGTAAAATTTGTTTTCTTGAGTTAGTTGTTGAAATATTTGAGAAGGATATTGGACTTTTAGATTCTTAGATTCATTCATATAATTTCCAAGATCCTAAACAATTCTTGGAAGATGTTTCTCCTCCAAAACAAGAAGAAATTGTAATACCTTTTGATTTGCAAACTGATGAGGATTATGATTTCAAGTAAAAGACTAAAACTGTAGAGTTAGAATCAAGGTTTAACCTTGAGGATACAACTGATGATGAAATCATCCATGATCAACTAGTCATTAAAGGCCTGTAAGACAAAGTAATTAATCATGCATTTATTGATCATGTAGCAGACTACATAGAGGAGTTTTTCAGCTTAAATGATCAAACATGTTTTCAACAGTTTCCATTACACTTTACAACTTTGAATTTGTGGAAAAAACGTTAAGTTGTCCTTTTGATTGTGTCAACAATCAGTCAAACAATCCACTTGTTTCAATAGCTACTTGACTGGCTTCATTGGCATTTTTGTATTATTTGATTCAACATGATTTTCAACAGTGTAGGGTAGATAGTAGTGTGCAAATAAGCTCAGCTCTTTGAGCACTCCTTTCAACAAATTCTTCAGTCTTCAGTTTGATTTGGTTTCAGTTGAAGGATCAGAATAGGTACATGTTGCAGAATAAAGTTTTGGGATTAGCCCAATAGATAAGGCATTGGTCTGCATATTCAGAGATCTATGGTTCTTGACACCTCTTAAAAGAGTTTCCATCCCCCATTGGAGCCTATGTTAGGGTCCTATAAATTATAGGAAGTCTGATTATTCAGTTTCTATTTGTTGTTTCTCTCATGACAAAATCTCCTGTCTTGTCTGGTTTCCTCGGATGACTTTGCCCCTCCATCCATTTTTTCCCAATCCTTCATTCACTTTTGCGCCACTCACTCCCCTGTCCATTCATCTTATGTGACACATCTAATCCACCATTCATTCCATTACACCATCCACCTCATCATTGCCCCCATTAATTTCATCTCTACATAAACAAAGTTAGATGACCTTAGGATAATTAATAACTAAAATTAATTAATTAGGTTAATAATGTTAATAATTAATAATTAGGTTATTATATTTAAATTAATAGTTAAGTTAGAGTAATAATTTTAAAAATAAATTAAAATAATTAGTAAATAATTATTTTTAATAAATAAATAATTAATTTTGAATAAAGTTATGAATAAATTATTATTATTTTTTTATTAAAAATTAAATAAATATAAGTTTAATACACACCATTATAAAATGTTAAATAATTAAAATAAAAATAATAAAAAATGCATATAAAAACAAAACAAAGAAAGGACAAAACACGTACAAATAAAAACAAACTACAATAATAAAAAGATTAAAACATTAAAAATAAAACAATAACCAAACCATAAAAAATAAAACAATTATAAACAAATAAATAAAACAAAGAAAAAACAAGTAAAAAACAAAACAAATAAAAATACAAATGAATAAAAATTAAAACATAAATCAAAATTAAATAAAACAAAAAAAACTAAATAATACACTATATTCTAAGTCTCCCCTTATGTAATTCATACGTCATTTTCTACTCACATATCCCATCCCAAAACAAATCAAATCTAGGACTGTAAATTATTTCGGACCTCCCCTTGTCATCCAAACTTTAATTGAGGGGGGGGTCTGAAAAGTGGTTTTTGACTATTTCCACTTGTCACTTTCCTATAATTTTGGACCCCACCCTAATACTACTTACCACCCTACCCCCCTCCGAAAACCACTTTTCCCAATTAAAAAATCATTTTTGTCCATTTCGACCACCCATCTTCCGAGGCAAATTCCAGGAAAACCAGAATGAATTTTGAGAAATCGAAAGAGGTGTTTTCTCAAAACAAGACAAATAACAATTATCTCTTCCATATTTGTCATATCTATTATGAAATGGGAGAATCAAAGACTTATTTCGAGCCTATTTTCAGGATTTCGTTTGCTACCTGTTTTACACATCTTTTTCAAGTGCAGATCCTGAACATATGGAGATGGATTTCCTAAAACCAAGAGAGGTTTTTTCTCATAGCAAGCTGATATGAAAAAACCTCCTCCATATTTTACACAAATTTCAATATACAGGAGATACGAGCTCATGATTTCAGCCCTAGTTTTTAGTAGTCTGGTCCATTTTTCAAAGAAAGATTTAGTTATTAAGTGGCAAATTTTATCCCAGATTTGGTGGCTATAACATGCGAGGATATGAGGGAGAAATCCAGATTTAATGGAGCAGATGGAATCCTGATGCTCATTAAAATACAAGTCAAATTCATCTAATACAACTGGCAGCCAAATGCAGATTTGTTGAGAGCGAAGAAGAAGATTTGTCTACATCAAATTCGACACCTATGGAACCAATTTTACTGTAGTTTTTGAATTGATTATTTTTTTTCCAGAAAACTATGAAGATTTAGTTATTATGTTGGCTATTTAAGCCATGATTTTGTAATTAAAAGTGGGTTGGAATGGTGGGAGTATGGCCTGCCTGTGTATTTGAAGGTTATGCAATTTTTCAAGAATGTTAATAACATAGACTGTTTTTGATAGTAGAGATTCATCACGGTGCTTATTTTCAGTGAGTTTTCCCTCTGTAACACTCATCTTCATTGATGATTATTCTTTCCCAGTATTTGACTGAGAGTATATGTTTGGAATTCATCTTATTTGATTCTCCATTCATGCAGTGAATACTTGTATTTGTGTTAAATATTTCATGTTCAAAATTCATCTGTATATGTTGCTCTGTTCATGAATCTATATCTTTTTTTTTCTTCTGAAGTTACATCTCAGAATTCATCCTAGATTCTCCCATCTGTAATGGGATTTTCTAATTTATGTCCTTCCATCATTTGAATGTTGTCTACTTATGGAAATTGTGCTAATTTTGTCTCCATTCCCTCTGAAATACACTGATGTGTTAATATTCTAGATTTATCTCAAAAGTTGACTCCATTTTCCAATGGCCTTCCATTGCTTGTTCCAAACCAACAATTCAAAAATCAAACAATGAACTTTCATAACTAGCCTAACATTCTAAACTCAAAAAAATCTAAATCTTATAGCGAGATCCCTCTCTGAAGCTGGCAGGGCTAGATCCCAACTTCAAAGGTGGTTTTGTAGTTACCTTTGTCAATTTCTTCCTCAGCCTAAGAAATTACAGAGTGATAACATAGTGGCGACCATACTGGGGAAGAATTTTTATCTTCCTCATAAAATATTATCAAGTTCCAGATCTAATTACTGATGGTGGACAGTGATCAGACACAAGAAGGATGAATTTTTCACCTGTCGACTCCATGTTCAAAGTATCCAGAGATTCAAAGTTTTCAAGGCGACTCCACTGTCAAAGAATCCATATTTTAGAGCATTCATGGCAACTCCAATACATGTTGATCAAATTTCTTGCAAAATAAGATGAATGGGTATGTGAAAAATCCTCTATCTTATGAAGTTATAAAGGAATTCATGGATAAATTAGCAGAGTTTCCAATTGATGAAAATTTTTCAACAACTGTGTTTCATTGTTTAAAATTGAGCAAATTTTCTCCTAAGGGTAAAATTTGTTTTCTTGAGTTAGTTGTTGAAAGATTTGAGAAGGATATTGGACTTTTAGATTCTTAGATTCAGTCATATAATTTCCAAGATCCTAAACAATTCTTGGAAGATATTTCTCCTCCAAAACAAGAAGAAATTGTAATATCTTTTGATTTGCAAACTGATGAGGATTATGCTTTCAAGTACAAGACTGAAATTGTAGAGTTAGAATCAGGGTTTAACCTTGAGGATACAACTTATGATGAAATCATCCATGATCAACAGGTCATTAAAGGCCTGTAAGACAAAGTAGTTAATCATGGATTTATTGATCATGTATCAGACTGCACGAAGGATTTTTTCATCTTTGATCAATCATGTTTTCAGCAGTTGCCATTACACTTTACAGCTTTGATTTTGTGGACAAAAAGTCAAGCTGTCCTTTTGATTGTGTTAACAAGAAGTCAAACAATCCACTTGTTTCAACAACTACTTGACTGGCTTCATTGACATTTTTGTGTTATTAGATTCAACATGATTTTCAATAGTGTAGGGTAGATAGTAGTGTGAAAATAAGCTCAGTTCTTTGAGCATTCCTTTCAACAATTTTTCCAGTCTTTAGTTTGATTTGGTTTCAGTTGAAGGATCAGAACAGGTACAGGTTACAGAATAAAGTTTTGGGATCAACCCAATAGATAAGGCACTGGTCTGCATATTCAAAGATCTATGGTTCTTGACACATCTTAAAAGAGTTTCCATCCCCCATTGGAGCATATGTTAGGGTCCTATAAATTATAGGAAGTCTGATTATTTAGTTTCTATTTGTTGTTTCTCTCATGAAAAAATCTCATGGCTTGCCTGGTTTCCTCGGATGACTTTGCCCCTCCATCCATTTTTTCCTAATCCTTCATTCACTTCTGCACCACTCACTCCCCTGTTCATTCATCTTATGTGCCACATCTCATCCACCATTCATTCCATTTCACCATCCACCTCATCACCCCCCCACTAATTTCATCTCTGCATTAATAAAGTTAGATAACCTTAGGATAATTAATAACTAAAATTAATTAATTAGGTTAATACTGTTAATAATTAGTAATTAAGTTAGTATATTTAGATTAATAGTTAAGTTAGATTAATAGTTTTAATAATAAATTAAAATAATTAGTAAATAATTATTTTTAATAAATAAATAATTAATTTTGAATAATATGATTAATAAATTAAAAAAAATTATTATTTTTTTAAAAAAAAATTAAATAAACATTAGTTTAATACAAAAATTTATAAAAAATTAAATATATATATATATATATATATATATATATATAATTAAAATAAAAAATAATAAAAAATGCATATAAAAACAAAACAAAGAAAAGGCAAAACACATACAAATAAAAATAAGCTACAGTAATAAAAAGATTAAAACATTAAAAATAAAACAAGAAACAAACCATAAAAAATAAAACAATTATAAACAAATAAATAAAACAAAGAAAAAACATGTAAAAAACAAAACAAATAAAAATAAAAATGAATAAAAATTAAAACATAAAACAAAATTAAATAAAACAACAAAAGCTAAATAATACACTATATTGTAAGTCTCCCCTCCCGTACTTTATATGTCATTTTCCACTCACATATCCCATCCCAAAACAAATCAATCTAAGATCGTAAATTATTTTAGACCCCCCCTTGCCATCCAAACTTTAATGGGGGTTCGAAAAGTGGTTTTGACTATTGCCACTTGTCACTTTCCTATAATTTCGAACCGCCCCTAATACCACTTACCACCCTACCCCCCCGCGAAATCCACTTTCCGCCCTCCGAAAACCACTTTCCCCAATTAAAAAACTGTTTTTGTCCATTTCGACCACCCGTTTTCCAAGGTAGATTCTAGGCAAACCAGAATGAATTTTGAGAAACTGAAAGAGGGTTTTGCTCAGAACAGGCCAAATAATAATAAACTCTCCCATATTTCTCATATCTGTTACGAAATTGGAGAATCAAATATTTATTTGGGGCCTATTTTTTGGGTTTTCGTTTTCTACCTATTTTACACATCTTTTTCAAATGCAGATCCTGGACATATGGAGATGAATTTCATAAAACCAAGAGAGTTTTTTTCTCAGAGAAAGCTGATATGAAAAATACTTACACAACTATCAATATACGGGAGATACGATCTAGTGATTTCAACTCTTTTCTTTAGCAGTCTAGTCCATTTTTCAAAGAAATATTTAGTTATTAAGTGGCAGATTTTATCCCAGATTTGGTGGCTATAACATGCGAGGATATGAGGGAGAATTCTAGATTTCATGGAGCAGATGGCAGCTTGATCCTCATTTAAATACAACTAAAATTCATCTAATACAAGTGGCAGCCAAATGCATATTTGTTGAGAGCAGAGAAGGAGATTTGTCTACATCAAATTTGACACCTATTAAACCAATTTTAGTTTAGTTTTTGAATTGATTCTTTTTTCCAAAAAACTATGAAGATTTAGTTATTATGTTGGCTATTTAAGCCATGATTTTGTAATTAAAAGTGGGTTGGAATGGTGGGAGTATGGCATGCCTGTGTATTTGAAGGTTATGTAATTTTTTAGGAATTTTAATAACAAAGACTGTTTTTGATAACATAGATTCATCATGGTGCTTATTTTCAGTGAGTTTTCCCTCTGTAACACTCATCTTCATTAATTATTATTATATCCCACTATTTGACTGAGAGTATACGTTTGGAATTCATCTTATCTGATGCTCCATTCATGCAGTGAATACTTGTATTTGTGTTAAACATTTCATGTTCAGAATTCATCTGTATATGTTTCTCTGTTCATGAATCTATATCTTTTTCTTCTAAAGTTACATATGAGAATTCATCCTAGATTCTCTCATCTGTAATGGGATTTTCTAATTCATGTCCTTCCATCATCTGAATGTTGTCTATTGCTGGAAATTGTGCTTATTTTGTCTCCGTTCCCTAAAAAATACACTGATGTGTTAATCTTCCAGATCTATCTAAGAAGTTGCCTCCATTTCCCAATGGCCTTCCCTTGCTTGTTCCAAACCAACAATTCAAAAATCAAACACTGAACTGTCATAGCTAGCCTAACATTCTAAACTCAAAAAAATCTAAATCTTATAGAGAGATCCCTCTCTGAAGCTGGCAGGGCTAGATCCCAACTTCAAAAGTGGTTTTGTAGTTACCTCTGTCAATTTCTTCATTAGCCTAAGAAATTATAGAGTGATAACATAGTGGTGACCATACTGGGGAATAATTTTTATCTTCCTCATAAAAGATTATCATGTTACAGATCTGATTACTGATGGTGGACAGTGATCAGACACAAGAAGGCTGAATTTTTCACCTGGCGACTCCATGTTCAAAGTATCCATAGATTCAAAGTTTTCAAGGAAACTCCACTGTCAAAGAATCCAGATTTTAGAGAATTCATGGAAACTCCAATACATGTTGATCATATTTCTTGCAAAATAATATGAATGGGTATGTGACAAATCCTCTATCTTATGAAGTTATAAAGGAATTCAGGGATAAGTTAGCAAAGTTTCCAATTGATGACAATTTTTCAATAGCTGCATTTCATTGTTTAAAATTGAGCAAATTTTCTCCTAAGGGTAAAATTTGTTTTCTTGAGTTAGTTGTTGAAAGATTTGAGAAGGATATTGGACTTTTAGATTCTTAGATTCAGTCATATAATTTCCAAGATCCTAAACAATTCTTGGAAGATCTTTCTCCTCCAAAAAAAGAAGAAATTGTAATACCTTTTGATTTGCAAATTGATGAGGATTATGCTTTCAAGTATAAGACTAAAACTGTAGAGTTAGAATCAATGTTTAACCTTGAGGATACAACTGATGATGAAATCATCCATGATCTACTGGTCATTAAAGACCTGTAAGACAAAGTAATTATTCATGCATTTATTGATCATGTAGCAAATTACATGGAGGATTTTTTCAGCTTAAATGATCAATCATGTTTTCAGTAGTTGCCATTACACTTTACAACTTTGATTTTGTGGACACAAATTCAAGCTGTCCTTTTGATTGTGTTAACAAGCAGTTAAGCAGTCCACTTGTTTCAACAACTACTTGACTGGATTCATTGGCATTTTTGTATTATTTGATTCAACATGATTTTCAACAATGTAGGGTAGATAGTAGTGTGCAAATAAGCTCATCCCTTTGAGCATTCCTTTCAACAAATTTTTCAGTCTTCAGTTTGATTTAATATCAGTTGAAGGATCAGAACATGTACAGGTTGCATAATAAAGTTTTGGGATCAACCCAATAGATAAGGCACTTGTCTCCATATTCAGAGATCTGTGGTTCTTGACACCTCTTAAAAGAGCTTCCATCCCCCATTGGAGCCTATGTTAGGGTCCTATAAATTATAGGAAGTCTAATTATTCAGTTTCTATTTGTTGTTGCTCTCATGACAAAATCTCCTAGCTTGCCTGGTTTCCTCGGATGACTTTGCCCCTCCATCCATTTTTTCCCAATCCTTCATTCACTTCTACGCCACTCACTCCCTGGTCCATTCATCTTATGTGCCACATCTCATCCACCATTCATTCCATTACAACATCCACCTCATCATTCCCCCCACTAATTTCATCTCTGCATAAACAAAGTTAGATAACCTTAGGATAATTGATAACTAAAACTAATTAACTAGGTTAATAATTAGTAATTATGTTAGTATATTTAGATTAATAGTTAAGTTAGAGTAATAGTTTTAATAATAAATTAAAATAATTAGTAAATAATTATTTTTAATAAATAAATAATTAATTTTGAATAATGTTATTATTAAATTAAAAAAATATATATTAAAAATTAAATAAAAATTAGTTTAATACAAAACATTATAAAAAATTAAATAATTAAAAAAAAAAATATAATTAAAATGATGATGATGATGATGATTAATGTCCACTAAGACCTAATTGGTCTATCAGACCTTAAGAGGGTAAGTGATTACTTGTGATTCTTTAGAATTTTGTTTCTGTGCTCGAAAAGCATTAAGAGAAGCTTTCCAAGATCACCATACTTTTGTTGAGTTAAGATGTTAGGAAGGTTGGTAGTGTGATCAATATTTTGAAAATGAGATCTAATAAAAGTAATAAAAAATGCATATAAAAAACAAAACAAAGAAAGGACAAAACACCTACAAATAAAAACAAACTACAATAATAAAAAGATTAAAACATTAAAAATAAAACAAGAAACAAACCATAAAAAATAAAACAATTATAAACAAATAAATAAAACAAAGAAAAAACACTTAAAAAACAAAACAAATAAAAATTAAAATGAATAAAAATTAAAATGAATAAAAATTAAAACATAAAACAAAATTAAATAAAACAACACAAACTAAATAATACACTATATTCTAAGTCTCCCTTCCCATACTTCATGCGTCATTTTCCACTCACATATCCCATCCCAAAACAAATCAAATCTAGGACCGCAAATTATTTCGGACCCCCCCTTGCCATCCAAACTTTAACTGAGGGGGGGGGGGGGTTCGAAAAGTGGTTTTGACTATTTCCACTTGTCACTTTCCTATAATTTCGAACCCCACCCTAATACCACTTACCACACTACCTCACCCCCCAAAATCCACTTTCCCCCCTCCGAAAACCACTTTCCTCAATTAAAAAACCGTTTTTGTCCATTTCGACTACTTGTCTTCCGAGACAGATTCCAGGAAAACAAGAATGAATTTTGAGAAACCGAAAGAGGTTTTTGCTCAGAGCATGACAAGTAACAATAACCTCTCCCATATTTCTCATATCATTTACAAAATGGGTGAATCGAAGACTTCTTTGGGGCCTATTTTTGGGATTTCGTTTGCTACCTATTTTACACATCTTTTTCAAACGCAAATTCCGGACATATGGAGATGAATTTCATAAAACCAAGAGAGGTTTTTTCTTAGAGCAAGTCAATATGAAAAAAATTCTTCCATATTTTACACATCTTTCTTGATCCGAGGGATACGATCTCGTGATGGCAACCTTAGTTTTTAGCAGTCTGGTCCATTTTTCAAAGAAATATTTAGTTATTAAGTGGCAGATTTTATCCTAGATTTGGTGGCTATAACAAGTGAAGATATGAGGGAGAATTCCAGATTTAGTGGAGCATATGGAAGCCTGATCCTCATTAAAATAAAACTCAAACTCATCTAAGACAGGTGGCAGTCAAATGCATATTTATTGAGAGCAGAGAAAGAGATTTGTCTACATCAAATTCGACACCTATTGAACCAATTTTAGTTTAGTTTTGAATTGATTCTTTTTTCCAGAAAACTATGAAGATTTAGTTATTATGTTGCCTATTTAAGCCATGATTTTTTAATTAAAAGTGGGTTGGAATGGTGGGAGTATGGCCTGCTTGTGTATTTGAAGGTTATGTAATTTTTCAGGAATTTTAATAACATAGACTGTTTCTGATAGCAGAGATTCATCACGATGCTTATTTTCAGTGAGTTTTCCCTCTGTAACACTCCTCTTCATTAATTATTATTCTTTCCCAGTATTTGAATGAAAATATATGTTTGGAATTCATCTTATCTGATGCTCCATTCATGCAGTGAATACTTGTATATGTGTTAAAGATTTCATGTTCATAATTCATCTATTTATGTTGCTCTGTTCATGAATCTATATCTTTTTCTTATAAAGTTACATCCGATAATTCATCCTAGATGCTCTCATCTGTAATGGGGTTTTATTATTTCTGTCCTGCCATCATCTGAATGTTGTCTATTGCTGGAAATTGTGCTTATTTTTCCTTTGTTCCCTCAGAAATACATTGTTGTGTTAGTCTTCCAGATCTATCTCAGAAGTTGAATCCATTTCCCAATGTCCTTCCCTTGCTTGTTCCAAACCAACAATTCAAAAATCAAACACTGAACTATCATAACTAGCCTAACATTCTAAACTCAAACAAATCTAAATCTTATAGAGAGATCCCTCTTTGAAGCTGGCAGGGCTAGATCCCAAATTCAAAATTGGTTTTGTAGTCACCTCTGTCAATTTCTTCCTCAACCTAAGAAATTACAGAGTGATAACATGCTGAAAGATATGATTCAATTTTGAATCTTGCTGCCTTCAATAAGACCCTGTTGTCATCAAGATGGTTAAGCTTTTTAGTAAACTCAGAATAAATGAAGAAAAGAAATATCTCACAAGTATAGAGTAGACCTTATATCATAAGTTCCCCTGCTGTTCTCTCTCCTTTGTCTCTTCAATTGATTGAGATTTTATTCTTTCTCAATAAGTTATGGTAGTTCAACTACCTTTCTTTTGTTAAGATTAATTAGTTTAACTAATTAGTTGAGAAAAATAAATAATAATATATAAATAAGGGTCTATTTAAATAATAACTAAATAGGTGGGACCCCTTGTCACTCCAATTTTCATTCCTTTAATAATCATTAAAACATGAAATAAAATACTCCAAAAATTTAACTCAAACATCTACCTTATAACTCCATCCTCAAATTAATAGTAAAACATTTAAGTATAAAAAATAAAACATGACTATATCAAAAAATAGCATCATATCCATGCTGTCCAAAACAATTTTTTCTAAAACTGTATTTGTTGTCAAAAAATTATGTCATATCAATAAAAATTGTCCCGAAAAGAAAATAACATTAACAACATTAAAAACCATATTTTCTATGAGAGGCGGTTTGCCTCTTTTCACTACTTCTCTCTTTTGTTCTTTCTGTTTTTTTTCCTTCTGTAGTATCCTTAAGATGATTGGAACTTTGCGGATGGATTTCGCTGATGACATGGGATGAATTATCCTTGAGGTGGATATGGGAGGACACTGATTCATAGGAAGTTTTGGAAGATTTAGGGGAATTGGCCACTTTTTTCCCTTTATCAATCTCTGGTTCGGGCATAGTAGGCCAACCATTATGACATGCAATAGGTTGATGGATGATCTCTTGCCAGCCATCATTGGCAGGCGATTCTGGATGCATAGAAACATGAGGGGGGACATGGATACTAGAGAAATTTTGGTGTGACTGGAAAGGAGGCCTCTCAGGCCTATGTTGCAAAATTCCTTGACCGACTACATTGAAAAACCCAGCTTGGAAAAACTGATTTAGTTCTTATGGATCAACATCAAAATGTATTGTGAATCGTGGCCTTCTATGGCCTCTTTTCCAATTATTTTCTCTACCTCTATATTTACCTCTGCCATTGCTGCCCTTGCTAAAGAAACTCATCTTGAAGCAATATTTCAATAAGAATATGAAAACTTTTAACAATCGATTCGCTAATACTCTACCTAAATAAAATCAAGATGTTGGCTTTATCATTCACAGAGAATTTAATAGTTAACTGCAATTGAACATGGAATGATAGGGCCATTGGGAATATGAGGGGGTTTATAATGAACAAAAAATGGTAGCATGGACGAGAATCAACAATGAATATTGTTCAAGCAACACAGAGTCCTTTTCCTCTAAAAACAATATCTCCATGTCACAATTTGCAACCCAAAATCATTATCCAATCCTTTTTAATCTTTTTAATTTAAAAATAATATTCAATATAACATAACATGGGATGGATAAATGTTATTGGGAAGGTGGCAGGCGTATAATGAACGAAAAATGAATAAGAAAAAAATAACGATTACTATTCTGTTACAGGAAATAACATTTATTAACTTTAAAATCAACATTGCCAATATCTACAAAATCATTTGAATATCCACTGTTTTCCATCCAAAACTTCCATTGAATTTGTTTGTGCCATAAAACTCTTTTAAAATTCACACACAAGATCCAAATCCTAGAAACAATCTTTTAAATCGTGCAATATAAAAATCAGGTGAAATCAATATGATTATTAAAAAAAATGAATTTCATTTCTCCTTTTTTAACTATCATAACTTTCTATAGAATATTGTTTACAAAAAAAATTAGCTCAGTCATAATCATACAGAATGTACCAAACATCATGAGAGGAAGAGAAACATAGAGCTATCCTCTTTCTATTATATAAAATTCACATCACAACCTCCAATAACAGCTACAAACAAACCATGATTGAAAACGCCTGTGACTCTGGTGGGCATTGTTTCCATAACAATTCTTTTAAACTCAAAAATCATTCAAACCACCTCGTGGATCAACAAAAAACAAGCCATAATTTTGTGGGTGACATCAATCCTTCCAACTATTGGGTCGAATATTTGGACAAGACTTTGAAACTAGGTCTATAATATTCGCGTGTCCACATTATTGGATGTGAAAACAAGGTTTGGGACTGACAAATAGTCACATAATTCAAGGTATTGTTGCAATAAAAGCCAAATATTTAATTCCCAGAGTGATTGTAAGATAATACACACAGCTCCATCACCTTTTAAAACAGTGGCGAGGATAATGCAAAATGACTGTGAGACTTCAAAAGTGTGGATATGAAGTAAGTATACAACACAATAATCACGAAACTGACTATGGGTCAAATAATTCAACAAAATTTTGAAAATGGTTTTTCTTTTATTCATTCTCCTATGTATTGGAAGAGGAGAAGAGGCCTGGAGGAGGCATATAGGCATAGGGTTTTAAATGTGGGTTGTGGGCAAAGAAAAACCCATCTCTTTTCCTTCAACAGACAACAGGATAAAACTCACATGCCACCCACAACATCCAAGTTGTGGTAAACAAAATAAGACTGCACATCCTCCAGGGTGAGGGTGATATGCAATAGTCACAAGACCCAACAATATATTTACTTTTACAGAGGAAACCCTAAAAAATAATCATATGAAATGAGAAAAACCGAATCATATTCACTCACAGCTGATCCAAGGTATCAAATTTTGCTCAAAAATAAAAGTGCTCAGAATTGATTCAAAATAGACATGTGCATAGGTTTCGTCCTCATGATCCTAATGCAACTTGAACAGGTTCAAACAAACATTGTATGAGTGAGATATCGTGTTCTGTTCATTTTTCCAAACATGCAAAAAAGGGAATGACTGTACAAGATGATGTGGCATGGTCGTATAGGCTGACGTGGCATGTTTTGGTTGGTAGGCATGTGGACCAGTTATCATAGGACACATGTCCTCTCTCTAGGGAATGGATAGGTGCCACGTGGCACGATCGGGGGCTGCCATGTGGCACCACAGTTTGGTTTGCATGTGGAATTTTTTTGTAACTCCACAGGAGTCGAACCTGCGACCTTCGGGCAGGGGTAATGACTTGGCAAGGGTCGGGCTACTAGCCCGCCCACATGTTAGTTCTTAACCTATACTATTGCCACTTATATTTAAAGTTGAAATGTTGTATGTTTGGCAGAGGAGTTGGGGGGTCTGGGCGGTGGTTAGCCCTCGACCCTCAGTCACATGAATTGTTACCACATGACCATGCGCCAAGCCCGAAGGAGCTAGCCGATGACGCGCACAAACAATTAGGTCATTGGCCACATGGGGCCATACGACTGGGTTCTCCACTGGGGATTGGGGGCCGACGCAAACGGTCCTACAATTCCACCCATTTTGTGGGATTGTTGCGTGTGCTGGGATTTGGCACGAAAAACACACAGAGGTCAGGTTAGTCACACAGGGGGTGCAATTTTGCAAGCAGGTACAACAAGCTTTAAGGGAAAAACTTCCAGGAGGTGTAACTTCTTCATTTTTTGGCCAAACCAGGTGCAAGAAAATCCTAGACATGGGTTTTTGGACGTTATGGATCCATTGGAGCCATCTATTTTGTATTCTGAGCACTGTAAAAGCACTTTTTAAGAATAATGAAAATGGACCAGGAGATGTAGCCCAAGAGAGGGGTGAACTCCTTTATCATTTGTTGTGTTATGTGTTCATTTTTTATGGTTTTTATATGCTTGATATGATGCTCATGATTAAGTAAAAAATCATTAAACTTATGTGTTAGTAACTTGATCCAATTACCCAAACACATACCATTTTTACACTTGCAATTTAAAAGAAAACAAACCCATTTCAGTTTCAAATCTGTTGGTATCGGAGCATAGGTTTGAGGGTTTGATTGTTTGTGCAAGTGTTTTTTTCTGATGCTTACAAGGTTGAATCTCATAAGAGGAGAAGGATAGCTTGTGGAGCTAAGCTCTCATATCTCAAGAAGGAGAGTTGTACATTCACCTCAGGGTTTAAGGAGACATTCACCAAGCATGGATCATATGGAGAGTCAAGAGCACCTTTCTTAAGAAGAGGAAACTTTCAGGAAAGCCTTCTTTGATATGGATGAAATGGTGAAAGCGTTATTTGATGAAAGAAATGCAATATTGCAGGGTGAAAGTTCTAATCCTCCAAAAGGTGATGGAGACCATGAGGAAAACACTCCAAACGGGAATGGAGGGAAAGGTGGCACTCCACCTCCTTCATATCCATCTTCTTCTTCCTCTACCATTTCACAACCAACTCCTATTTCTCTAAAGGAACATGGAAAAACTATAGCACATAATCCTTTACTTAAGCTTTATATTAAATTTGAATTTCTTATGTACAATGGAGAGGTGAATGCAGAAAGGTTGGACAATTGGGTTCGTCAAATAGAGGTGTATTGTAGGATACAAAGGATCCAAGATGATGAAACCAAAGTTCAACTTGCCTCTCTTAGATTGGAAGTTGCAACACTAATTTGGTGAAACTCAAGAGGACATGAAGAAACATGGTAAAGTTTTATCCTCTTGGAATGATTTGATTGATGCAATTAGAAGGAAATTTTATCCATTAGCATACATGTAGAAATCTATAATGGATTGGCAAAATTTTAGACAAGCTAAGGGGAAAAATGTATAAAGCTATACTCAAGAGTTTAGGAAAAGATCTTTGGTTTTGGGTGTATATTTGTCTTCACAAGATACTTTGCTCAAATACATTGGAGGATTGCATAGTTATTTGAGACATACCATACTTATGTTTAACCCTATGAATCTATATGAAGTATGTGTGCAGGATACTCATTTAGAAGCAAGATGAAAGAATGTTCCTTAAGAGGGAAGCAATCAACCTTTATTTAATGAAGATAAAGGAAAGGGAAAGTTCAAGAGAAAAGGAAAGAAGAATTCTTTAGTGAGGAAAGATGGAGAAAAACTGACATGCAAGAATTTTTCTAAGGATGGACATGATGAAGACCATTGTTGGAAACTTCATCCTGAGATGAGACCCAAAAAGTTCAACAACAAAGGGAAGCCAATGACTGTTGCAACTACCCAACATGATTTGGGTTCAGATTCCGATGATGAGACATAGATTACAGCCATGGGATATACAGGTAAGGAATCCATTGCTAGCACTATTTCTTCAAATTCCACCATCAATGAAACTCAACATGAAAAAGAAAGAATAGAGCTTTTCCACATAAGGGTGATTTCAAAACATACCAAAATAGACACACTTTTTGATAGTGGTTCACAAGTAAACCTCATATATGAAGATATAGTAAATAAATTAAACTTGGAGACAACAACTCATCAAAAACCATACCCTTTAGGATGGCTATGTGACAATGCAAATTTTCATGTAACAAGAAGGTGTAAACTCAGATTTTCCATTACTACAAACTTTATAGATGAGGTAGAGCATGATGCCATTCCATTGGATATATGTGGTATTGTTTTTGGAAGTCCATATTTGTATGATAGGAGATATATATTGCATAGACATGAGAAAAAATATCATTTGTTTAAAAATGGAGTTGAGTACATTGTTAGAGAACATACAAAGAAGATGAACATGTCACTTGTAAATTCTGGACAAATGAAGAGATTAGTGAATGCTAGTAAGATTTTTTTTCTCTTGATGATAAAACCAAAAGAGAATGTTGAAAAGGAAGCTTTCCAATGATGTGAATCAAAACTAAAATCTTATTTATATGAGGTTTTTAATGCTCATGGTGAGATGTTTCAGGAACCAAAAGGATTGCCTCCAAAAAGAGGAGTCCAACATGATATTTCTTTGCAGCAGGATTGTCCTCTTCCAAACATTGGTATGTATAGGATGTCAGTGATGGAGAATGCATAAATTAAAAAACAAATCCAAGAGTTGCTTGACAAAGGGGTTATTCAACCAAGTACTTCACCATGTGGGTCACCAATTGTCTTATTACCAAAGAAATATGATACATGGTGCATGTGCATTGATTTCATAGCCTTTAACAAGATTACGGTAAATAATCGTTATCCTCTTCCTCGTATTGATGATTTGCTTGATTAGTTAAAGTATGCCAAGTATTTTACTAAGTTGGATTTGAGAAGTGGATATCATCATATTAGGATTGCTGAGGGAGACACATGGAAGACAATTTCAAAACCAAGCAAGGTTTGTATGAGTGGATGGTAAGGCCATTTGGTCTTTGTAATGCTCCTGCTACATTCATGAGAGTTATGAATGATGTGTTGGGACCTTTTCTTAATGATTGTGTGATTGCTTACTTGGATGATATATTGGTTTTTATAAAGTCACATGAAGAGCATGTAAAGCATGCAAAACAAGTACTAGATGTCTTATAGAAAGAGAAGTTGTTCTTGAAGATGTCTAAGAGTGAATTTGGCAAGACCTCACTTGTTTACTTGGGGCATATTGTCGGAGGAGGAGAATTGATGATAGATCCTTCCATGGTAAAAGTCATTGTGGATTGGTCCAAGCCCAACAATGTAACATAGGTGAGAATATTTTTGGGAGCAACCCAATATTGGAGGAAGTTTATTGCTAACTTGTCTTCCATTGCAGCTCCATTACATGCATTGACAAGTACTAAACA
Source organism: Picea engelmannii (assembly GCA_009831015.1). Taxonomy (NCBI): domain Eukaryota; kingdom Viridiplantae; phylum Streptophyta; class Pinopsida; order Pinales; family Pinaceae; genus Picea; species Picea engelmannii. The sequence goes on from ML779371.1 coordinate 294,808, forward strand.
AATTTTTCAATGGGAAGGCAAGAAAAAAACGACCTTTGATGAATTGAGGGAAAAGATTAGTTCAGTACCAGTTCTTTCACTTCCTGATTTGAGACAACCATTTGAGATCCAAACAGATGAAAGCAATTATGCAATGGGAACAATCTTGTTACAACATGGTAAGCCCATTTGTTTTCATTCAGAAATTTTTAATGGAGCAGTGATTAACTATCCTACCTATGATAAGGAATTGTATGCATTGGTACAAAGTGTGAAGAAGTGGAAACATTACTTGTTGGGAAGAGAAACTATCATCCACACAGATCATCAACCATTGCAATACTTACAATCACAAACCAAGCTACAACAAGCAAGGAACTTCAGATGGATGGGATTTGTTCAACAATTTCACTTGGTTATCAGGTATAAGAAGGGAACTTTTAATAAAGTTGCTGATATGATTTCTAGGCCTATTGTTAGTGCTTTAGTTATTCTTAAGAATAATTCTATAATGCATGAGAGCTATGTTGAGCAATATGCTTTAGATTCTGATTTTTAATGGGTTTATGCAACTTTATGTCATTCTAACCAAGTTGAGGAATTGGACTATCATGTATATGATAAGTTATTGTATCACCTTGCTAAGCTTTGTATTCCATAGGGTGAGAGAGTCAACATCATAAGAGAAGCACATTCTTCTCTTATTGATGGTCACTTTGGTGTAGGCAAAACAATGGAAAACTTGCAAAGGTATTACTATTGGCCCAAGATGAATGAAAGTGTTTCAATATATGTAATATGATGTTCATTATGTGCTACAAGCAAGCCTAGCAACAAAAAGTTGGGTTTGTATACTCCACTTCCGGTACCTACTTGTCCTTGGGAAAACATCTCTATGGATTTTGTAGGAGGTCTATCTATGTCAAGAAAGAGTCATGATTATATTTTTGTTGTGGTTGATCATTTCAACAAAGTGTGTATTTTGATGCCTTGTAAGACACATATGTTCTTTCAAAATGTTTGGGTTCGTTTTGGGTTTCCCAAGTCCATTATTTCTGATCGGGATTCTCGATTTGTTGGGAGTTTTTGGTCAAGTTTATGGGCACTCATGGATACCAAGTTGAAAAAGAGCACCGATTTTCATCCGCAAACAGATGGTCAGACAGAGGTGGTGAATAGAATGGTAGTATATCTTCTTCGTGGATATTGCATCAAGCATCCTAAGCTTTGGGATGAGCATTTACACTACATTCAACATGCTTATAACCGAGCATAGCATTCCTCAACTCAAACTTCTCCGTTTGAGGCTTGTTTCAGTTATTTACCAAAGTCTCCTTTAGATTTTATCTTTGGGAAATATGTGGCTATTGATGGCCATAATTATGTTGACAAGGCCAAGAAGTTCATTGAACAAGTTCAGTTTGTGCATCAAACCATTCAAGAACAGTTGGAAAAGAGCCAAGCCAAGTACAACGCAAGACATGAAAAGCATCATGTTGATCACAAGTTCCAAGTTGGAGATGAAGTTTGGCTTTACATTAGCAAAGAGAGGCTTGAAGGAGAAGGTAAAAAAACTGAAACCACTTAGGTATGGTCCTTTCAAGATACTTGAAAAGATTGGTAACAATGCCTTCCGTTTGGATTTTCCTCCTTATATGGATATGTATGCTGTTGTTAATGTTGATAACTTGAGATTGTATGAGCCTCGTTTGATTGATGATCAAGGAGATCATGTTCAGATTCCATCAATTAAATATTTCTCGCCAGATTTTCTTTCAGAATTGCATGAAGATACAATCCTTGACAGGAAGGCAAGGTCTTCAAAGCAAGGGGAGATTACCTTTGTATTGGTCTCAAAGGCACCAATCCAAGCAAGGCTAGATGGATTGAGGTTGGAAAGGTGAGGGAAATGTACCCTCATCTTCAGATAGACTGAAAGTAGTCTTTTGGAGGTCTAAAAGCTTCCCAATGGGGAGGAGTGATCTAGGGGATCAAATTTTGCTCAAAAATCAAAGTGCTCGTAATTGCTTCAAAATGAACACGTGTTTAGGCCTCATCCTCACGATCCCAACGCAACTTGAACATGTTCAAACATATGTCGTATGAGTGAGATATCGTGTTTTGTTCATTTTTCCAAACAAGAAAAAAAGGGGATGACTATACAGTCTGTACAGGATGACATGGCATGATCATACAAGATGACATGGAATAGGCTGATGTGGCATGTTCTGGTTGGAAGGCACGTGGACCAGTTATTGGAGCACATGTGTCCTCTCTCTAGAGAACGGAGAGGTTCCATGTGGCACGACCAGGGGTCGCCACGTGGCACCCCAATTTGGTTTGAATGTGGAAAATTTTTGTAACTCCACATGAGTCGAACCCATGACCTCCAGGCGGGGGGTAATGACTTGGCAAGGGCCGGGCTACCAACCCGCCCACATGTTAGTTCTTAAACTATACTATCACCACTTATATTTAAAGTTGAAATGTTGTATGTTTGGCAGAGGAGTTGGGGGGTCCGGGCTGTGGTTAGCCCCTGACCCTCAGTCACATGAATTGTTACCACATGACCATGCACCAAGCCCGAAGGATCTAGTCGATGATGCACACCAACAATTTGATTGTTGGCCACATGGGGCCATACAACCGGGTTCTCCGTTGGGGATTGGGGGTTGGCGCAAACGGTCCTACAATTCCGACCGTTTTGCAGGATTGTTGTGTGTGCTGGGTTTTGGCATGGAAAACACATAGAGGTTGGGTTAGTCACATAGGGGGTGAAATTTGGCAAGTAGGTACAACAAGATTGAAGGTAAAAACTTCCAGGAGGTGTAACTTCTTCATTTTTTGGCCAAACCAGGTGCAAGAAAAGCCTAGACAAGGGTTTTTGGATGTTCTGGAGCCATTGGAGCAATCTGTTTTGTATTTTGAGCACTGTAAAAGCAATTTTTAAGCATAATTAAAATGATCCAAGGAAAGCTGGACTAGGAGATGTAGTCCAAGAGAGGGGTGAACTCGTTTATCATCTGCTGTGTTATGTGTTCATTTTTGATGGTTTTTATATGCCTGATATGATGCTCACGATTAATTAAAAACTCATTAAACTTATGTGTTGGTAACTTGATCCAATTACCCAAACACATAGCATTTTTACACTTGCAATTTAAAAGAAAACAAACCCATTTCAATTTCAAATCAACAACTATTTGCAAACTGCCACATCATAGTAATATCACCTTTGCTACATGTATATACAACCACACAATTCAAACATAATACAATGCCAAATGATATTTCCAATTTGAAACATTTTAATTCTAATAGGAAGAAACCCAATTCAAAATGCAAGTTATACGACCAAAATGCCCACAATAAATCCATTAAAAGCTTCATAAAACAAACACATTCCACATGCAATAAAAGAGCCAACATAATAATTTTATTTGTAGCATAACTTCCCATCATGAATGTAGATATAAGATCCAACATACATGTGAGAAGAATGCCATAAATCTTAAGAGCACAACCATTTTTCCTCCAACGACCGAGCACAATTGAGGTGATGCTAACCAGAGTAGAAAAATGAATGTGAGGAGAAAGTGAAGGTGGTAGTTTCGAGGTAGGGTAAGAACGAAGTGCAGTAAATGCACGTTGGTTCCCTTCTTTTATCATTTATTTCCATTAACCATAGCAAAAATTAAAGCGCTTCCAATTTTCAAACAAAAACTTATTCGAATCATAGAATATCGACATCGCATATCTAAATGCATAGAACATAAAGTGACATTTCCAAATTAAAAGTCAAATGGGCCCCTCATATGAAATTCATAACAATAATATTCCCATTTAACACTTAGCATCGAAATAATATGTCCCACATTCTTCGTTAGTGGGGTATCATATCCAACATAATAACTATTTTCCCATGCATGCAAATATACCATGAGCGGCATGCAAATATACCATGAGTGGCGTATTATTGATATTTGAAACAATGTATCAAAACCTAAGAGTAGCAAGAGTGGACTAATATGTTTAATACAATAAACATTTCTTTTATTTTGAAATCAAATTTCTAGCACCTTTATCATCCATTAGTTGCACATGTAAATAGGTCAGGATTTCCACTCTTATTCTTGAAACTGTGAATCTTTTTCATA
>ML779371.1:315820-370452 GCA_009831015.1 Picea engelmannii
GGAGGGTGGTATCCATAAAGTTCCATAAATGGTGTCATTTTTGTTGCAGTATGAAAGGAAGTGTTATACCACCATTCTACCAAGGGTAACCATTTGAACCATTGTGTTTGTTTATCAAAGACAAAGCAATGAAGGTATCCTTCCAGAAATTTGTTCACTATCTCAGTTTGTCCATCAGATTGAGGATTATAGGATGAGCTATGAGCCAATTGAGTACCCAAACAAGAAAATAATTCTATCCAAAAATTTCCAGTGAAGATGGGATCTCTGTCACTTACAATAATCTTTGGGCTGCCATGTAGCTTTTGAACTGTCTCCATGAATGCGGTGGCAACTGTAATAGCTTTGAAGGGATGCGAGAGTGCACAAAAGTGTGAGTACTTGGTCAGTCTATCAAAAATCACCATGATGACACTTAGACTTTGGTAACCCTGTGATGAAATCCATGGAAACCTCCTCCCAGTGTTGACTTGGGATGGCTAATGGTTGTAAAAGACCTAGGGTTTTAATTGTTTCCACCTTATTTTGTTGGCAAAGCAAACATTATGCCACAAACCTTTGAATATCATTTTTAAGGCCATCCCCAAAAAATTCCTTCTTGACCCTATGGTAGGTTTTTAAAAATCCCGAGTGCCCTCCTACTGGAGAGGTGTGAAATTCCAATAGTACCTTTTGTTTGAGTTCGGATTTCTTACATAAATATAAGCAATCTTTGTACCATAGTGAAACATTTTTCCATGTAAATGTATCTGATGTACTGGAATCCTGCTACAACCTTTGAATGAGAGTCCACACTTTTTCGTCATTCTTCCATTCATCCCTTGCTTCTATTATCCAATCAGGTTGGATGATCAAGATAACACAGAGAAAGGCCTCAACATCTTCATCCTTCCTTGAGAGTGCATCTGCCACAACATTTTGCTTCCCTTTTTTTATAGGCGATTTCAAAATCATAACCCAATATCTTGGTTACCCATTTTTGTTGTTCTTCTAAAGATAGTCTTGGTTCCAAGAAGTATTTAAGACTATCATGATCTGTTTTGACCTTGAAGTGCCTACCTATTAGGTAAGGACTCCATTTCTTCAATGCAAGTAGTATTGCCATCATTTCCTTCTCATAAATGGGTTTGTGTAAGTCCTTTCCCTTGAGTGGTCGAATTTCAAAATCCAGGGGCTTTCCTTATTGCATTAGGACAACACCAATTCCATTTCCCAAGGCACCACATTCCACAATAAAGGTTTTTGTGAAGTCTGGAGTGGTCAAGACAAGAGCTTTGCACATCAACTCTTTAAGTTGTTCAAAATCTTTAGTTGCCTCTGGAGTCCATGAAAATGCATCCTTCTTAGTTAGTGCCATTAAAGGTGCTTCTATTCTTCCATAGTGTCGCACAAACTTGCGGTAGTAACCTGTTAAACCCAAAAATCCTCTAAGATTCTTTAATGTTTTGGGAATCGGCCAGTCCATCATGGCCTTAATCTTGTTAGGGTCTACCTTGACACCTTCATGAGATACAATATGACCCAAATACTCTACCTCCTTCACTCCCAAGAAACATTTGGATGGTTTGGCATATAGTTGTTGCTCCTTTAGTAGTTGTAGCACCTTGTCAACATGTTTCACATGATCCTCCCAAGACTTGATATAGATTAGTATATCATCAAAAAATACTAACACAAATTTTTGAAGTAAGGTCTTGAAAATGGAATTCATCAACCCTTGGAATGTGGAAGGTGCATTTGTAAGTCCAAAAGGCATGACCAAAAAATCATAATGGCCTTCATGAGTTCGGAATCATGTTTTTGGGATATCTTCTTCCTTCATTCTAATCTGATGATACCCTAAACGAAGATCCAATTTTGTGAAATAGATTTCTCCATGTAGTTCAAATAACAATTCATCAATGATGGGAATGGGAAACCTATATTTAATAGTGATATTGTTGAGCTCTCTATAATCTGGACACATATGCCATGAGCCATCTTTCTTGAATACCATTACCACCGGTGCAGAGTAAGAACTTTGGCTAGGTCTAATAATGCCAGCCTCTAACATTTCTTCAACCATGTGCTCAATTTCACTATTCCGGGCATAAGGGTATCTGTATGGCCTGATGTTAGGAGGAACACTCCCAGGAATTAGGTGAATATCATGATCATGGTTTCGAGTGGGTGGAAGACCTTTGGGAATATCTTCAAATACTTTGGAATGCTTATCAATGATCCCTTGGAGATCTAGAGGAATAGATGGCTTAGATGTTTGAACATCTAGTGAGCATAGTTGTGCAATAACACCTTGATGCCCCCTTTTCAATAATTTTGTCATGCCATTAGAGCTTATCACCTTACCGAGTTTCCTTGTAATACCTCTTAACTCAATTTCTTTTCCTTCCAATGAAAATTTCATGAAAAGTTCTTGAAAATTAAAACCCACTGTTCCTAATGATTGTAACCATTGGATTCCTAGTACAACATCAACACCACCCATGGGTATAGCAATCATTTTAATATTCATTACATATTCCCCCATAGTAAGATTGATCTTATTTCATTTTCCTGAGCAATTGATAGTTCCTCCATTTGCAATCATTACTTGAAACTCTGGTGCTGGATATACAAAGCAATTGATATCTTTGGCTAATTTATAGTGAATGAAATTATGAGTACTGCGAGAATCAATTAGGACTATTACCTTTTTATTTTTGATATATCCTTCGATCTTGAGGGTTTGAGGAATGCTATTTCTAACCAATGCATTACACGATATCGTGGGAGTCAACTCTTCAGATGAAATTGATTCTACATTTTCATCTGGAGATGGTTGTTGTTCATGTTCTTGTTCTTCTTCCTCTTCACAATCTATGTAGATTAATTTCTTCTCACCACACTTATGTCCCTTACTGTACTTGCTGTCACAATTAAAGCATAAACCATTTGCTTTTATTTCCTCCAATTGTTGAGGTGTCAACCTTGTAGGTTGAGTTGTTTTAGAAGAAGGAGCATTATTCTCTCTATAGATGTTAGGATTGGTCCTTCTAGTAGCCATAGCCATATTTTTACTTTCAACATTTCTTTCCACCCTAAATGCATTCCCCAATGATTTGGGTTCCCAAAGGCGAACCTCATGTTGAAAATTATCTCTTAAAGTTCCTATGAATACATCAATCAAGTGCTCATCTGGAATATCTTCTACCTTTATATTCAATCTTTGGAAGTTCTCAATGTGCACTATAACTGAACCCTTTTTCTTGAGATTCATTAATTGGCTAAATAAGGTATTGCTCCTTGTATCCTCATAGTGTGCTATCATTTGTTCCGTGAAAATTGTCTGAGTGACGATTTATTTGCGAGAACACAACCATCTATACCATACAAATTGGTTGGGTTCTAAATATAAAGAAGCAATTCGTACCTTTTGTGTATGTGGCACATTATGTAGATCAAAGAATTGCTCCATCTAAAGTATCCATGTGATAGGGTCCTTTCCATCAAACTTCCTCATATCGATGTTAGGAACGTGGTTGGTATTAAACCCAAAGTTCGAGTTTCTCCATTCTTGATTCACCTTGCTTGTGTCCTCATCATGAATTTCATGGGATACATTTGCACTTTCAGGTGTCCTCTCTATTACAAAATTTTTCAATCCTTCCATGAAACCATCCATCTTTCCCTCCAACTTAGCTTCCATCTCTTGTAGTTCATCTTTTGTTACTATCTTCTTTTGTAAATAATTTATGTCCCTACACATTTCTTCACTTTCATCAAGAGTCCAAGTAGGATTGTCTGGAGGCTTATTTAGTGTAGAATTTCCCTTTTTGGGTGGCATGTTGGTCAAGTATCACTTTTGAACCTTGATTTTGAGGCGGTTTTGCTAGACAATCTGTCTTCTACTGTATCTCCATAGTTTCGGCCCTTCTGGGTATGAAACTTTATTTTTTGTATTTATCTAATATTTCTTCTCTGCAATGCCACAGGTCTGATCAAAATTGGATGTGCCAAGTGGAATTTATGGTAGCTTCCCCACAACTTGCTGATTTTTGGCCTTTTCAGGAGATCTCACTTGTATAGCGTGCCCCACACAAATTGATTGATATAAAATTCTGAAACTCATACCAGAAATACTAAAGACTATCTACTATCTAATGAAACTAGTCTCACTCAATTTGGATACTCTAGGAAGAAGTTATGATTTTTTTACCTGGAACACCTTCTTGAGACTAGTCAATAGGACTAGTCAGATACCCTATCTTCCATAGGGTGTATCTACAAATATAAGATGAAACAGAAGTTGAAAGTGTTACCACAGATACCTTACTAATTTCTGTGAATAGCCTCTATAGTTCAGGTTCTGAAACGTTACAGAATTTTTTTTATAGCGAAAATTCCGCAATGACTCAGTTCAAGAAGATTCCATAACCCTATATTGCACAAGCTGTATATCCGAAAGTATAAGGCCTCAGGAGCTGAAATTTTAACCCAACGTACCTTGATCTGTCTACTAAATACCCTCTAATCCGTTCCTTATGAAACATTGTAGAAAAAAAGTTATATAAAAAATTCCAAGGTGTCTCAGATGTAGCAGCGAAACCCCAAGACCTTGAGCTCTGATACTATATGTTAACAACCCAATATCAATATAGCATAGAAAAACCTCAGAATAAGTACTCAACACCTTGAAAAAGAGATACATTCAGATAATAAGCCTCTTCAAGGGGGCAACCTCCTTATGCCCACATAAATGTACAATTACAAGATGATTCAAAATGAAATTGTCTCCTTGGTATATACAGGAGACTAGGAGGTATAATTACAACTAATGGCCTCAAGACGACATAAATAAAATAAAATTACTAATATAATATTCCCCAATTAATGGGTAATGCGCCCCTATTTAGGGCCTAACTGGGACTCTCAAATTGAGAGACTCTACCCTACACATGACGTTGGACCCTCGTTTATTTACGATGACAATTTCTTCATGTGAATACTGTTCAATGCACCAACCTATAAATTCAGGAAAAGGGAAAGCGATTTTGACAACATAAGGGACTATGGTGGCCTAGAATACTTCAAGGAACGATATACACCTTCCTGTTTTATCAGACAAGTTTCTTCTGGACACAGAGATGGGAGAACCGATGATTTTGGTATAAAAAACATCTGAATATTGGTCAATTAGGGATTCTTCATTTTCCACAGGATCTTGTTCTGTTACTTTGGTTATGATAGGATCCATGGTTGTGATGAAAAATACCTAGAAACGAGTGGAAATGGCATGCAATTGGTGTACTGTTGAGCTGCAGTTGAATGAGGGTGGTCGCGCCAAGTTTCAAATGGTCCAGTGTTCGAAATAATAGTAAAGTACATAACAAAATGACCTTTTATACTTTTCCAAATTTTGGGGCGTGAGGAAGTGGTTTGGGGAAACCCGCTTTTCACCTCGAAATGCCCCTGGTGGTGCCACGTATCCCCAAATGAAAACCATGGTTTAAATTTTGGCCCTCTGTCCAAAATTAACCTCCGCGCAGTTTCGCCCCCTGAAATCATCCTCGATCGTTGATCTCGAGAGTTCACGATCCGTGACGTATCAGGCCCCATTATCTTAACACTCCTTCCATATTTAGATATTTCCTACCATATTTATCCCCTTCCCTGGTTTATTGAGCTTCCAAACCGGTTTAGCGTCTCGCTAGATCCTGAAATCTTGATTTCACATAAATTTTTTAATGGTGACTAACACAGAGGTTCATGGAGGAATTGGGAAAGAATCAAGAGAATAATAGGTTGTAATGTGGCAATGAGAGTGCCATTCATATTGCAAAGAAATCAAACTTCCATTTGAAGAATAAGCATATACATCTCATGTACCATTTCATACGATTCGTCTTGGAAGATGGACACTGGAAGTTACAAAATATACACACTAGCAAGAATCATGCAAACATGTTAACAAAGGGAGTAACCGGGGAGAAACTGAGTTCTTGCTCAGTTTCAGTTGGTCTTCAAGAATGAAGGTGAATATGAGAAATTTTCCAGGTCCAAAGTGGAGTATAGTCCAGGAGGTACAACAACAGTGGGGTTGTTTTGATCAGTCTCCAAGTGGGAGATTGTTGGTTGTGGAACTTGATTATCTTCTTGTTTCATAGGTCTTTGTTTTTAAATATGTTTATACCCAATGAATAATGTACACCTCGTAATACTGTACACCCCTCCACGTGGGCTCATCCACCCGGCTGGGGGATCCGGGGGCAAGTGGGGGTTCGGGGGTGAAACCCCCAAAGGAAAAATTGCCTTGTAAATGTATATTGTAATTTCATAGTAAATATGGACCATTCATTATAAGCTCGCATATATGATGGTAGAAGTTATGTTAGGATTTTTTTTCCCTAGAAGGAAATTCTCTTTTATGAGGGAATTGTATTGAGGTTGTGTATCATTGCTAATATTGTGATTTGGGAGAGGAGACTGTGAGAGAAAGAAAATGAAGTTACGTCGAGTGTGTTGTAGGTTGTATCCATTCATTTGAGGGATAATAATAAAGGAAGGACCTAACAATTTATCTTGTGGACATAGCCCCCGGGTGAACCACGTATATCTGTGTCTCTATTGTATTGTGTATCTTCTGTGTTTTATTTATGCATTTGCCTTATTTTATTGCTTCGAGATCCTATTTTTTCTGACATATATTAGACTCTAGAAAATAGATTACTTGTTCATCTTGTGCATGTCTAAGAGGGAAAACCTCAATCCACTTATTAAAGAAATCATTGGCTTTCAAAATAAAGATATGTCCTGCAGAGGATGAAGGATTGATTGGAGCAATAAAGTCTAGACCCCACTTAGAAAAAGAGAAATATGGAAGGACGGACTGTAAGGGCATGGTAGAAAGACGTTCTTTACCAGAGAAATTTTGGCATTTATCATAGGACCTTGCAAATTTATAAGAATCATGAAAGATCAAAGACCAATAATAACCATTTCTTATGATATTAAAAGCAATAGCTTTAGTAGAAAAATGGCCACCAATATGGATGACATATGTTGATGATCCATGTACTTTGTGTAATAATTTATGTGATTCTTCATCATTTACACATCGTAGCAACAAACCATTAGTAGATATTCTAAACAAGAAGTCCCCTAAAATGATATAGTTAGAAGCTTCAAGGCAAGTCTCCTTATATGATGAGAATCCAAGTAATCTGGGCACCTTTGATACTATAAATAATACACTAGAATCTTATACCAAGGATGATAAGATATAGAGATATTTTGATTTTCAATATAAAATAGCACTGAAAGAGGGTTATCTTGATCGTCAATTTATTCACTTGGCTCGACATGCTGAGCTAAGTGAAGGGATAAGTCTCATCCCTTGATTGTCTTTGAAGTCATGATTGTCAAATCATGCTCTTGAATTTTGGCAAGCCAATGTGCAAATTTTACTGAAAGATAAGTTTGTGAAAGTAGAAACTTGACAACAAGAAAAGGGACTTTTACCTGCGTATGTTTTTCCAAATCAAAATGGAGAAATATTTCTATAGCTTTGACAAGAGAGAAAACATGTTACTCAATATAGGAATATTTGACCTCGTCGTCTGATAGACGTTCACTCACGTAAGCTAATTTTTTTTCATTGTTTTGGTCATCACATTGCAAGAGGATAACATAAATTGATTTCTTAGTGGCATTGGTATATACTATAAAATATTTCTCAAAATTCGGTTTCTCCAAAACTGATGCAAAACTGATCGCCTTCTTAATTCTAAGGAAATCATTCTCGACATCATCTGTCTAAGAAAATGAATGATCTTGCTTCAAAATATTATGGCTTGGTTTAACCATGACAACAAAATCAAGAACAAATCTATGAACACAATTAATAATGCCGATGAAAGATTGAACTTCTTTCTTGGAGGTGGGGGCAGGGAGGTTTAGAATGGAAGTAATCCTCTCAGGATCTATACTTATCCCTGAATCAAAAACAATGTGACCAAGAATCTTACCCTTCGTGACACCTAAAATAGACTTGGGAGGATTCAAAGAAACGCTAAAGTTTTTGAAGCACATGAGAAATTTTCTAAGATGACAGAAATGACCCAACCGGTTTTTAGAATAAACAGTCAAATCATCAAGATAAACTTGTATAATCTTACCGATTAGATCGTCAAAATCTATCTGCATATCTCTTTGAAAGGTGGCACCTGCATTAGATAAACCAAATGGAATATGTTCATAAGAAAATGTACCCCAACGTGCGGTAAATGTGGTTTTGTATCTATCCATCCTTTTTACCTTGATTTGATTATATCCAGAAAAACCATCAAGTAAGGACATCATTTGAGACCCTACAACCTATTGTAAAATCAACTCCATATTAGGAAGTAGAGAATGGTATTTGATACTTTCCCTGTTTAATGCACGAAAATCGACACATAATCTGTTATGACCAACATTTTTCCGAACGGGGACCAGATTCAAAACCCATTCAGAATACTTAACTAGAAAGATTATATTAGATTTCAACAATTTTTCCAATTCTTTCCTAATAATGGCTCCAAGCGCAATATTAATAGGTCTTTTCCTTTGACTAACTTGTTTTTCCCCTTCCTTGATGGGAATGGAATGCTGTATGAGAGTAGGATCAAAACCACGAATATCATTGTATGACTAGGGAAAAACATCTTGAAACTCATGGAGTAATTCCGTGAATTTTGCTTTCTCTTCATCAGAACATTTGGCACCTAATTTAATGATAATTGGAGATTCAGATTTCCCAATATTCAAAAAAATGGTATCACCAACTTTCCTTTTCGAATGCTCCTCTTTATGTGTTTCTTTGCTTCCTACATCACTTGATGAAAATGAACTTTCGAGAGGAGTCAAGCCTTTAGAAAATTTGTCATCTTCAACAAAGATGATTTCTTTGGGCTTAAACAATTCATTTTGTATGAAAGCGCAAATGCCTTCATCAGTAGGGAAAAATTTCCATGATTCTACATTGTTAGGGAGGTGAGGACGATATAGAGATTGGAACGTACAATCAGGTATTTGAGGTAAAATATTTTGAGTAGGGGAAGCTGCAAAAACAACTAATCTATCATCCATTGAATTAATTTCCCTTTTAACATGAGTGATGTTAAATGATAACATATTTGAAATCAACATCCAAATTGCTTGGGTATAACACTTAAGTAACTTATTGTTTGGTACATAAATCTTCCGCACAAGGTTCACAACAAGTTCAGAATCACCAAAGAATGTAAGGTCACCACAACCAAGGTTATCTTCATTTTCAATGCCCAACAATAAGGCCTCAAAATCAAAAACATTGTTTGTACAAGCAAATTCCAATCTATAAGAGAAATTGTGAATTTTTCCTATAGGGGAATATAGAATGACATCGACTCCATTACCTCCATTATAACATGAGCCATCGAAATACATGTTCCACATGCCATCATCAAAATCAATTGGTTCAAGTATAGTATCACCTTCATCGGAAAATAAAGAGCACACCCTTAAATATTCTTCGAGATAATTTACATTAGGTTGGGGGACACTCTCTATATAAGGTGAAATTATTCCTTCCCTAAGAACTATAATGTTCTTTCTGTTTCGAGGGACAAACAAATGCGTTCCATCAAGTGAAAGGTATCCACCTAAGGCTTGTGAGTCCCTTCCCAAAATAATTGAGTAGTTACTCACTGGCATGCCAATTACTTGGATATTGAGATTTGTCCTTATCTCGGGATGTGCACACAAAACTAGGGTTACATCCTTGTTTTCACCTATAGTTGATTGTTTCAAATTATTATAAGAGAGCATGCTTCTAAAATTTTCGTTGGTACAAGATAATCCAATCTCTTCCATGGTAATTTTAGACATCACACTTGGACCAGATCCGCCATCAATTAGGCAACATTGAGCTATTTTATCCATAATTTTTACTGAAATATAGAAAGGGGGGTTTTTAACATGGTTCCTAAAGTTATTTACACCTATCCTATTTACAATTGAATCATGTTCCTTCTACTCTTAAAATAGATTAGATATGGTTGAAACCTTACCTTCCATAAAGTTATTAAGATGCTTATGTTTTTCTGGGACGTCAACCATGTCCAAAAGGGTAGCATCAACTTTGATATTAGCCAATTGGTTAAGGATATTGTACTTAGAAGAGGGAAGAGGATAATATACTCCTTGATCACTTGAAGTTCTGATAGTTTGTGTATCAACATTTTGAGAAGATGATCTTGGGGTGGAAGAAGTGTGGGGAAGATCAAATTTTCTCTTGGTAGTTTAAGATTTATTCCTAGTATTGACTACCATAACATCCTCTGGTTCAACCCAATCTAAAACAACGATCATGGTATTGGGCCTTTTGCCAAAGATCTTATCTCTAGCATTTCTTTTAACTTCACAGGTGTTTTCATCATGATTTTCTTCACAGAAGTTACACCAAGTGTGAGTCATTATGGCCTTTGGCTAAAAAGTATTCTCATTAGTATTTCTAAAAGGCGTTAGGGAAGAGGAAGAGGAAATTCCCTTTCATTCGTAAGCTATCATCCTATTATTTATATCTTGCATCAGCTGTAGAATGGCAAACATGTCTGTTTGCTTGAACGAGTCTTCTTTAGGAAGACCCATTCTTTAAAGTTTCTCTTCATATTCTAAGGAAGTCTATGAAGATAAGGAGAAGGTAAAGCATTATAGTAATGCAGGAACACAACTTGATTTTTAGGACAGATTAATTTGAGAATTTGATTATATAACTTGGTGAAACGAAGGTTAAAATACCTAATGGTTTCACAATATTTATAGGAAATGTTGTTGTATTTCCTTAATTGATCAGCTGGGCTATTGGGTTGTCCATAAGTGGACTTAAACCAATAGACCAATTCTTCCCAATTTGAAAATATTTTGGGCGTGAGATCAAAAAAATATGTTACATCTTTCCCTTCAAGAGAATTGCCAAATAAACACATGCAAGTATCATTATCATTAGCCCCTATGTTATGAAAAACATTATAAAATGCTACAAGGTGTTAATTTTTGGTAACAGTACCATTTCCAGAGAACCTAAGTAAATGATCTTTGAATTTCAGTAATGGTTGGGTGCATGGTGCAAGATTCAAGGGAGAAGACACATGCCAGGGAGTGGTTGTAGCATCTTCCTCAAATCGGAAAAGCCCATATTTCTTAATGAACTTGGTAGGATTGGTAGTAGATTGAATAGGGATTTTATGACTATAGATACTACCAATCATAGATGAAGAGGAAGGTTGCGAGGAGGAGGAACCTCTGGTTCCACTACCACTACATGAGGACGTCATATTGAAGGTGAAAGGTATGGGTGATGAAGATGAACTCACAGAATCGGATAGGGTTCACCTAAGTGCACTTTGTTGTGTTTGTAAAATAAACTTTCTCCTCCATATTTAAGAAATAGGAGTAACTTCAGGGGAAAATCCTTTTCTTCTTCGAGAAATATGAGAATTAGAGGACACATAACAAAAAAGATTAAATGTGTAAGAGGAAAGGTTACTGTTGATTTCTTGGTTGCCTTTTCCTGGCTTCCCAATATTCACGAATATTTATGTCCCTTTCAAATAGTTCCCAAGATCTTTCAAGTTCAACACGACTACTAGTAGTTTCTAAAGTAGTGTTGAATAAAGTCAATTTAATGTTGGTTTGGTCATCAAGACCATTTCCAATATTAGGTTGTCTCGCAATAGGTACTGTCATTGAAAAAATCAGTAAAAGAGTAATCATAAAAAGTAGAAAAATAAAATACAATCGTGATACAATCAACTAGAGAGATATGGAAGATCTCCCCAGTATGGTCGCCAAATAAATGTTGTGAAAAATGTATGAATAACCTTACTCAAACATTTTCAGATCTTTCTAGGCTAAGGCAAGATAATTGGGAATGTTACCCATAGTTTATAGCCTTTAATTCAAAACAATCTCTTAATCCATAGGTAATATGTACTAGGGAATAAGGATGATTTTATATGTTATATGTAACTGTGCAAAAGAAATAAAGAATATATATACATACGTGTGTGTATGAAAAGAGACGAGAATAAAAGTAAAATATGAACAATATCATTAAGATACACATGTGAAACTGAAATCAGAAATCTTATTTTTTATATTAACTTCATTCTGAGATACAAAGCATAACTGTCTTTACAAACCCCTACGAGGGTGGGACCAAAGTCAAACTAAGAAGTCTGCGATGAGCACCATACAAAAATACTATGACAACAAAAGAAAACTAAAGCTAAAGATCTGGATCAATTTTCCATAAAAATGTTGTCACTTGACTCTGCAAATATTCTTTATCAATCATGAAATCGAATCCATAAACAAACAAGAACAAACAGACTTCCAAAGATAGATCATACACCTTTAGAAACAATCTATTGAACGATATGATTTAATTTGAATAATGTTTCCTTCAATAAGACCCTACTATTATCAAGATGGTTAATCTTTCTGGTAAACTCAAAATTAATGAAGAAAAGAATTATCTCACAAGTATAGAACAAACCTTATATCAGAATTTCCCATTCTATTCTCTCTCCTTTGTCTCTTCACTTGATTGAGATTCTATTCTTTCTCAATGAGTTATGGTAGTTCAACTACCTTTCTTTTGTTAAGTTTAATTAGCTTAACTAATTAGTTGAGACAAATAAATAATAATATGTAAATAAGTGTCTATTTAAATAATAACTAAATAGGTGGGACCCCTTGTCACTCCAATTTTCATTCCTTTAATAATCATTAAAACATGAAATATAATAGACCAAAAATTTAACTCAAACATCCGCCTTGTAACTCCCATCCTCATATTAATAGTCAAATATTTTAATATAAAAAATAAAACATGACTATATCCAAAAATAACATCATATCCATGCTATCCAAAAAAAATCTCTCAGAAACTATATTTGTTGTCCATTTTTTTTCATATCAATACAAACTGTTCTCAAAATAAAATAACATTAAAAACATCAAAAACCTTATTTTCTAAGAGAGGGAGTTTGCCTCTTTTCACTACTCCTCTCTTTTGATCTTTCTGTTGTTTTTCTTTCTATAGAAGCCTTAGGCTGATTGGAACCTTGAGGATGGATTTTGTTGATGACATGGGAGAAATTATCCTTGAGGTGGAGATGAGAGGACACTGATTCTGAGGAATTTTCCGAAGAGTTAGGGGAATTGACCACTTGTTTCCCTTTATCAATCTTTGGTTCGAGCATATTAGTTTTAAGTCTTTTTCTTGCATGTGAAGACTGGGCAGGTGAGGCAATGCAATCAACTTGGGAATTTGGATTAGATGGCGACGATGTAGGGGGAAATGGAAATGATACTATAGTCCAACCATAATGATGTGCAACAGGTTGATGGATGATCTCTTTCCATCCATAATTGGCAGATGGTTCTGGCTACATAGAAACATGAGGGGGGACACAGATACCAAAGAAATTATGGTGTGGTTGGAAAGGAGGCCTCTCAGGACTAGGTTGGAGAGTTCCTTGGCCAACTAGATTGAAAAACCCATCTTTGAAAAGATGATTTAGTTCTTATGGATCAACATCAAAATGTATTGAGAATCGTGGCCTTCTATGACATTTTTTCCAGTTATTTCCTCTACCTCTGTTTGTACCTCTGCCATTGCTACCCTTCCTAAAGAAACTCATCCAGAAGCAATATTTCAATCAGAATATGAAATTTTTTAACAATCCAAACGCTAATACTCTACCTAAATAAAATCAAGATGTTGGCTCTATCATTCACAAACAAAAGCATATGCAATCCATCCATTAACACAATCTCACCAAATCCAATTTAATAGTTAACTACAATTGAACAGGGAATGATAGGGTCATTGGGAATATGAGGGGGTTTATAATGAATGAAAAAATGGTAGCACGAATGGGAATAAACAATGAATATTTTTCAAGCAACGCATAGTCTTTTTCCTCCAAAAACAATATCTCCATGTCACAATTTCCAACCCAGAATCATTATCCAATCCTTTTTAATATTTTTACTTTAAAAATTATATTCAAGATAAAAAAACATGGATATATAAATGTTATTGCGAAGGTGGCGGGCATATAATGAACGAAAAATGAAACAATGAATGGGAAAAAAATAGCGATTTCTGTTCTGTTACAAAAAATAACATTTATTAACTTTAAAATCAACATTGCCAATATCTACAAAATCATTTGAATATCCATTGTTTTCCATCCAAAACTTCCAACAAATTTGTTTGTGCCATAAAATTCTTTTAAACTTCACACACAAGATCCACAACCAGGCAACAATCTTTTTAAATCCCACAATATGAAACTCAGGTGAAATCAATATGATTGTTAGAAAAAAGAAATTTCATTTCTCCTTTTTAAACTATCATAGCTTTCTGTAGGAGATTGTTTACAAAACAATTTAGCTTAGTCATAATCATACAAAATGTCCCAAACATCATGCGAGGAAGAGAAACATAGAGCTATCCTCTTTCTATTATATAATATTCACATTACAACCTCCAATAACAATGACAAACAAACTAGGATTCAAACTCCCTGCGACTCTGGTGGGCATTGTTTCCATAGCATTTCTTTTAAACTCAAAAATAGTTCAAACCACCTCGTAGATCAATAAAAAACAAGCCATAATTTTGTAGGAGACATCAATCTTTCCAACTGTTGGGTCGAATATTTGGACAAGACTTTGAAACTAGGTCTATAATATTCACGTGTCCACATTATTAGACGAGAAAAAAAGGTTTGGGACTAAAAAATAGGAACATCCCTCAAGGTATGGTTACAAGCAAAGCCAAATATTTAATTCCCATAGTGACTATAAGATAATACATAGAGATCCATCACCTTTTAAAACTATGGCAAGGATTATACGAAATGACTGTGAGACTTCAAAAGTGCAGATATGCAGTAAGGATACAACACAATAATCACAAAACTAATTATGGGTCAAACAATTCAACAAAATTTTGAAAATGAATTTTCTTTTATTCATTCGCCTGTGTATTGGAAGAGGAGAAGAGGCTAGGAGTAGGAATATAGGTGTAGGGTTTGAAACGTGGGTTGTGGACAAAGAAAAACCCAACTCGTTTCCTTGAACAAAAAGCAGGATAAAACACATAGGCCACCCACAACATCCAAGATGTGGTAAAAAAAATGAGACTGCACATGCTCTAGGGTGAGGGTGCTACGCAATAGTCACAAGACCCAACTGTATATTTCCTTTTACAGAGGAAACCCTAAAAAATAATCACATGAAATGAGAAAAACTGAATCATCTTCACTCACAACTATTTGCCAACTGCCACATCATAGCAATATCACCTTCGCTCTAGGAATATACAACCACATAATTCAAACATAATAAAATTTCGAACACTATTACCAGTTTGAAACATTTTAATGCCAACGGGAAGAAACCTAATTCAAAATGCGAGTTATACGACCAAAA
This sequence comes from Picea engelmannii, assembly GCA_009831015.1. NCBI lineage: Eukaryota > Viridiplantae > Streptophyta > Pinopsida > Pinales > Pinaceae > Picea > Picea engelmannii. Next base: position 331,328 of record ML779371.1, read on the forward strand.
TGCCCACAATAAATCCATTAAAAGCTTCATAAAACAAACACATTCCACATGAAAACTACAAGAGGAAACATAATAATTTTATCTGGAGGAGAGATGACCATCATGAATGGAGAGATAAGAGCCAAGATACCTGTGAAAAGAATGCTAGAAAGCTTAAGAGCACAACTATTTTTCCACCAATGATCGAGCACAATTGAAGCACTGCCAAACATAGTAGCAAAACGAGTGTGAGGAGAAATTTAAGGTGGTAGCTTTGAGGTAGGGTAAGAACAAAGTGCAGTGAATGCACATCACTTCCCTTCTTTTATCATTTAATGCCATCAACCACAACAAAAAATATAACGCTTCCAATTTTCAAACAAAAACGTATTCCAATCATAGAATATCACCATCGCATATCTAAATGCATAGAAAATAAAGTGCCATTTCCAAATTCAAAGTTGAATCAGCCCCTCATATGAACTTCATAACAATAATATGCCCATTTAACACTTAGCATCAAAATAATATGTCCCACATTCCTCACTAGTGGGGTATCATATCCAACATAATAAGTATTTGCCCATGCATACAAATATACCATGAGTGGCGTATTATTGATATTTGAAACAATATATCAAAATCTAAGGGTAGCAAGAGTGGACTAATATGTTTAATACAATAAACATTTCTTTTAGTTTGAAATCAAATTGCTAGCACCCTTATCATCGATTAGTTGCACATGTAAATAGGTTAGGATTTCCACTCTTATTCTTTGAAACTGTGAATCTTTTTTGTAAGGTAATTAGGAGTACAAATAAGAAGAACGCTTCTATCATTTATTTTATCAAGGGGTCCCCCACCCTCCCCCCTCCACACACACACATACACACACACACACACATATAAGTAATAATGCATTGCAACCTATTTGCAGGCATGGACTTTATGTTTTTTTTTTTTAGGGGTGAACAGGGTGCATGAGATGCATGATATAGCCATTGGCATGCACCAGACAGTTTTGAACGATAGAATTGAGAAAGTTTCCAAATTAGATATATGCTATATGGATATAAGTGTGACTTTACAACAAGGTATGTCACAATATAAGTTGGAAGGACATAAGATAAGAGAGGATGGGATCCTCATGTATAGACATTGAGTCCATGTACCAAATGATCAAGAGTTGAAGAGCTTGATATTGTCAGAGATGCATAAGGTTCCTTATGCTAAACATCCAGGTTACCAGAAGACGATTGTCACAATCAAGAAGTAATACTTTTGGTGAGGTATGAAAAATGAAGTTGTGGATTTTATTGCGAGATGTCTCAAATGTCAGAAGGTCAAGGTTGAGCACAAACATCCAACTGGTTTGCTACGACCCTTGCCCATTCATGAGTGGAAGTGGGAAGTGGTGACCCTGAAATTCAATGCATAAAGCAACAAACATTGCTGAGATTTACATGTGCGAAGTTGATAAGTTACATGGTGTACCTAAGACAATTGTGGATGAAAAATATTCCAAGTCAACTTGAACATTTGGAAAGGGTTATTTAAGGGATTTAGAACAAATCTAAATTTCAATACAACATATCACCATGAGACAGATGGTTAGACCGAGAGGGTAAACCGGGTGGTTGAAGACATGTTGATGATGTATGTGATGGATAAGACATCCAAGTGGGAAGAATACCTTCATTTGGTAGAGTTTTATTACAACAATGGGTATCCAACATCCTTAAATATGAGCCCATTTGAAGCATTTTATGGTAGAAAGTGAAACACACATGTGAGTTGGGATAACCCAAGAAACCGCGTAGTAGTTGGTCCAGATCTAATCTAGGAAATGGAGGAGAAGATGGTAAAGATAAGACAAAATTTAAAGCCTGCCCAAGACATGCAGAAAAGATGCATAGATAAAGGAAGAACCCATAGATAATTTAGAGTGGGTGATCATTTGTTTTTGAAAAGAAAGGCCAGGCGCAGTTCCTTGAAGTTGGGAAAGTGTTCTAAGTTAGAAACGTGCTATTGTGGGCCATTTTAAATCCTTGAAAGGATTGGTCATGTCGCTTATATTCTTGCATTTCCTATGTCCTTATGCATTCATAATGTTTTGCATGTGTCATTGGTTAATACATATGTACTTGATGCTAATCATGTCATTGATTGAAATGTGATTCAGGTGGAGCCAGAAGGTGGATTTCAAGTGCGATTGATTTGCATATTGGATTGGAAAATCAAGCAACTCCAGAATTGATTCATGGAGTTGGTAAAGGTCCAATAGACCTGGTACGGTCCTAAGGATGCAACATGGGAGTGCGAGGTTTCTATGCAAGAAGAGTATCCTAATATTTTTTATGATGTTTGCAATTTTGTATGTACATGTGTGTATGATGCATTGAGGACAGTGCATAAATAAGGGCACAAATATTGTAATGTCCCTGGTCAAGAACCCTTTGTAATTGTACATATGCTAGTGAGACGATTATTATCAAGTGTAAATATAATGTATATATAGGATGGTGATCCATTCACGCCTGGTCATGGTGTTGCATGCATTAGAGTAAGTGCGCGAAGAATTGTTATAAATACATGGTGCAAACATTTTGTGTGTTGCGTGCACCTGGGCAGGTGCATACATTGCACTGTTTTGCACACACTGGGTTTATCGTGAGGTAATGACTTGGAAGTGCACAATATTGATTTATATGTGTGTGTGTGTGTGGAAGAGCCTATGTTATTATGAGGCCGATGAGACTGGATGAGGATAGGCCAGTGCACCTATCCATGTAATTGTAATAATGATTATTAATATAATATTACATCACTGCACACTAATTGAATCAAAAGAAAAGGGATGGGGGGCCTAATCGACCAAAAAAGGGAAAAGGAGGGTGATTTGTAAGTCTTGGGGAATATTTTATAATATTTATGGGAAAAGTATAATGTTAGATATATATTATTTTATCCTAGGTTCCTAAGGGTAGGGAACAAATCACTAAGTGGCTTAAAGCTACTTTTGGAGGTGACAAGTGTCAAATGGAAGGCATGCGATATATATTGCAGGCTTTAGTGTATTTTGGGGATTATGGCATGGGAAACAATGGAGGATTTGTGAATAAATTCATGTTGCAGGATCTCGTGTCCAGAAGGGGGTTGTACTGTATGGAAAATCCGATTATTACCTTATTTGCAACAAGAATATTGTAAGGAGTTGTGGGGCTACATCCAGAGTTTCATTGTTAAAGAGTGAGGTCGACAGATTGTGAGCAGTCTCTCTAGGTGAGAGACTGGATGTTGTGGAGTGGTTGTCAGACTCGTGAGCATACTCTCCAAGTGAGAGTTTTGCTGATAGTTGTTCTCTGGTGCACTGAGCATTAGTCACAGGGATTGGAGACTTCATGTCTGACATGTTTCTGGTAACCCTAGGAAGGGAAGTGGGGTAACCTAAGGATTGTTGAGAAGAGAAGGGGAACACTTCCTTGTGTGTGACAGTTGCATGGGGAAGGAGGGATTGTGGGATAGTTACAACAGTGGTCACTTAGGACTGGGAAATTCTGTTGTGTTTCAAAACATAGTTGTTGTTAGGAACCCTTTTTTCTGTTGTGGAGTTGTGCGCCAGCTCGTGGTGACCTGTTGCTGAACGATTATGAGAAACAACACCTATGGCTGGGAGGAACATTTGAGTCAAGGCCGCAGTTGGTGACTTTCATTTAAGATAAGTGTTCCTTATGTACTTGTCTTGGTTATGACGTGCATTTTTGGCTATGTTTGACATGGGTTAAATTCTGGTATGTGTTTCATATAAGTATTTGTTGTTATTTTTGTTAATTGCTGCATGCTCATGTAAGTATGGTGCTTATAGCTTGTATTTTTAGTTGTGCATGGATATGACCAATGTAGTTAGTGTTTCCTGTTAAGTTAACTTTGTGATTTTGGTTATGAGCCATCAAGAAGAGGATTGAGATCTTGGGTGTGCAGGATTGTAGTTTGTGTGCATCAAGAGGCTAGAATCCATGTGTCCATTCAAGGAGATAGAACCCGCACAAAGTGAAATTAGAAGTGGTGCATGATGCCTAGTTGAAAGTGCATGTAGTTATGTTGTGTGATTAGTTTACTGGTGCACGTGGTGTGTTGGCGTTGTTTGGTGCATGGGTTGTAAGACCTAAGGTTTGGTTTATATATGATGAAAAAAACCCACCAGACATCGGTCCTTTCGACATCACCTGCTTGCGCATATGAAGTCTCACCCTAGGTATATATGGCGACTAGAAGAACCAAGCTTCTGTAGTAGTAAGGGAATGGGAGGAAATCATTCAGATCATTCTTCCTTATTATGTTGTGTGCATAAATCTATTCTATTTAGTTCTTAACTTACTCATGATTCAGATTCCCATACTTATCATGTCCCAAATTACTGTATAGATTTGTTACTATCACAATCATCAATCATTGACCCATACTTAATTATCCTACAAAGCTATTCTACGATGCATGCAAATAGTATTTTTAACCAAACATAGAAAAATAGACAATACAAGATTCTGTAACATATCTTTATCATTCCTTTATTCATCCTTCTCAACCTTCGACTGCTACATTCAAAAAATTTGGAACTCATTATAAATCAACAATTACGATACTATAGCATAACCTAATCTATCATAACCAAACTTCATCAAAATAGTACTTAGTTGAACCAATAACAATAACAAAAACCCCTAATATCCAAAACTGTTTCATATTTATACCAAAATATAGGGCTAAAAACCCTAATCTGTTCATCCCAAAGATGTCCCATTACAATGCATGGCCAACTCAATTAATCGGTTGTTCGACGCCTTTCTTCTTCTTTTCAACCTTCATGTTTCTTTTCTGTTTTTCTTCTATTTATAGAATGTTGAGATGTCATTCTCATGTTATGCTTTATTTCCTTTTGTGCACTTTCCTGCTGGATGCGCCTCAACTGCGTTCTTTATAGCTTTCCTTTTTCTTCCACTCACTTTTCATATACTTAGGATTTTTCCTCAAAACTTTATCAAAACTACAAAAACTGTTTTTAAGACTACCTATCCAACATGCCCCCAACACTCACCTATGGCTCGTCCTGAGCCACTCAGGCCTGTTTCCTTCTCTTCCATGCCAAAATGAAGTTTTGAGAGGCAACCTTTGCTCCCTCTTCTCTTTGATGATTGCGACCTTTGTTGTTGTTATCTCCTCTGCTCCTTGTGCAGTCAAGTTTGTAAGTTTGTCCTCTTCCTCCATCGCTACTTGCTTGACCCTATCTTGCACCATAGACAAATATCCAATTACCCACACTACCTCTTCTTGTAGTGGTCCCAATATATGTTGCAGGATCTTTTGTTGATCCCTCATTTTCTCCACTTCTACCTATGCCTTCTGTTGAGCCAGAATGTCTGTCATGCACACTACTGGTGGTAGTGTAGCCATCATTTATGTTTCCTGTTATGCATGTTCTTTCACTACCCTTAGCTTGGATTCTATGACCTTCATCTTCAGGTCTTTGATCAACTTTGTCCACACCTGCGCATTCTCCTCACAAATTTTCACGCACTTTCCTCCTCCTCTTCTTGTAATCATCTTCTCTGTCAATAATCTATTGAGGTTTCTTGAATCCGATACCATCGTCCTCTTTGCCTACGCCCCTTGGAAAATCCTTTAGGTTCAGTTTGGTCGCCGTATAAGAAGACAATTTCCAGGAAAATTCTCTTTCAGTGGGATCCTGATCCGTTTCCTTATAATTTACTGTCATGAAACGTTCATAACCCCCGAACCTGTTACTGAGTTCGTTCAAATATGCGTGCAAATTTACGTTGGAAGTGATGCAAGCCTCTGCATCCGATATGCTTTCAACACATGAGTATTTTTCCCTAGACAACTTCAGAAATGGTTGTTCATTGGTAATGTCATGATCCACAAAATTGAGGCTGACAGTGTTTCCAAGCATATCTTCTTCCCTACTCATCCTAGGGGGGACTGATGGTACTACTAGCATATATTTCCCCATTCATCTTCGGTGACAGGTTCCTGAACTGGCACTGTGTGTGTTCTCTGGAAGCTATAGCTCAACTTTGTTTTCTTGTTCACTTGGGTTTGCTCTTATTATCTCTCATTGATATGAATGAATGATTTACACTTAACGATCTTCTTATGTTTTTGTGCTTTTGTGCTAACCTTAACTATCCCATACTGCCTTAACTAACTTGTCCAATCCACCATCGTGGTTGCTGAATTGTTCCATAATTTCATCTTGATTACAAAATCCATCGTGCGATTTATCCCTCGTATTACTGATCTGTCGTGATTTTCGTCGGCTTTTCCCATTTAAGACTTATATGACACTTTTATGACCTGTTGGCCCTTGGTTCTAGAAGTAAGTGAAGATTAAGGGATGAAAGGTGAAATGCGATCTGCGTGGAAGACATAGTGAATGATACTGGGTCAAAGTGAGAAAAAGAGAAGAAAAGACAAAGCAAAGTAAAAGAAAGCAATTTGTTGGACGAGGAGATCAAGGAAGACAGATCAACAAGAAAGATGGATCGTGGACAACTCATAAAGCGGGAAAAATCCATTGGTAGATGCTTTGGAGAATCTCGTGGGAAATAAGGAAAGACAGGTTGGCGAAGTACAAAAAAGTGGGTCAAGTTGACCTAGGGTTTTAGACACCTGGGGTTTTGGCATCTAGGGTTTTGACACCTAGGATTTGACCTAAGGCTGTCGGTGAGCTATTGTAATGTATAAATAAAGGTCGAGAGGACCTGGGATGGGGTCATCGTTATTTTGAATATTTGATGATGAGTGATTGTTGTTATTACTGTGAGAGGAGTATTGTGTGGTGAGAGAAGTCCATATTGTAAGATCTTCAGCTAGGTGCGAAGATCAACCCTGTAGCTAGGTGTGCAGGGAAGGGAGATAGAGTAAAGAGAGAAGGGGAGAGATCTGCAAGCTAAGAGCATAGATAGAACTGTAATATTTCACCTAATATATTATAAATCACAGTTCCATGGACGTAGCCCTAGGGAGAGGGTGAACCACGTATATCCTGTTGTTGTGTGTGATTGGTGGTCTGTTCTTTGATTTTTCACTCTGATGATGCATTATTAGTATGTTAGATCTGATATATCTCTATGTGAAGCAGGTTTATGTTTGGAAAGAATAGTCTGATCTCCTTGTGTGATTTCCTTGATTCCACTTGTATCTTCTCTGGTTGTAGACACATGTGTCCTGCAACCCCCTATTGCTACTTCAGGTGAGACTTTATCTTCTTCGCAGGTGTTGCCAAAAGGGACAGTAGTTAGGGATTGTTGGTGTGCTATTAGAACTGAACCCTGGGTCTACCCCTGTGCCAACAAATGGTTCCATTGTCGTGACTGAGATCTTCTTGAGGGAATGTCAAGGTGGTTTCCATTAGAGACATAGATTCAAAAGTGGATATAAGAACAAGAAAAGGACTTCGCATAAGCTCAGAATAAGAACCCTAATACTAGCACAAAAGACAGGTTGGGAAGGTATATCTTCACTGATATACAAAATATTTTCTTTGGAGGAATTCATAAGGAGCTATACAAGTGGCTGGCCAGATTAGCAGACACCCAGTTTGAGATCAGATCTAGATCGTCTATGGTTTGGACGTCGACGCTGATGAAGAAGGTCAAAAGAGTTGATAAAACTATGTCAAGAGTAGTAGATCACTGGTTTGATAGTACCATTGGAGGGTATATAATAGAGTTTGCTATTGATAGGGTAGAATCATATAGCCAAGTAGAGAGATATTTCTTTAAAGGACCTAGAGGAAACTTTTTACACTTCTTGAAGTTGAAGATCAAGATGCTATTGCATGAGAAGAACATCTTGAAGATACAGTAGTGGGTCAGACTAAAAAATCTAATGCTCAAGAATTTAGACAACGACAATGACACATAGATCAGACACATGCGCAGTGGGAGGACCTTCATAGAAGTTCCTCTAGTGAAATTGTTCGATCAAAGTCATGAACCAACTCAAGAAGAAGGGTTCTACAGTGGAGAAGAAGAATAATTTTTGAATGAGGAACATTCAGAGTCCTCTAGGGTAGAATAAGAGAAGACTGAAGAACCTTGCCGAGAAGAGTCAGAAACTTCAAGGACTACGCAGGCTGTTGAAGTAAGTGCTATTACACCCCCTATTGTTTTAGCAACATTAAGTAACCAGAGTAACCTAAGTTATCAGAGCACTCAGAGCACTGGTATAAGAGGTTTAGCACACACTCAGTCAGGAAACCTAGGAAGATCTATGGCAGATGAGATGAGGTTACCCACCTTTAGAGGAGATGGATCTAAATATCCTGATCAACACTGGTTTCTATGTGAAGCTGTATGGAGTATTAAGAATGTCACTGACGAAGATCTTAAACGAGATCAGTTTAGTACTACCTTGAGAGACCGCGCACTGAGATGGTACATGAAACTTGTGCAAGGAATTACACAGCCTAAACCGTTGAATGAGATCAATAATGCGTTGGTTGAAGAATTCAAGAAACCCAAGTCAGAGTCACAATGCATTACAGAGTTGAAAGAAATCAAATAGAGAATAGCTGAACCTGTTTGAGAGTTTGATCAGAGGTTTAAAACCTTAATGGGTCGACTGACTTTTTAGATCCCATATGAGCAGAAAAAGGAATGGTTCATTGCTTCCCTTTTAACACACATCAGAGTGCCTCTAATGAAACAAAAGATTGCTTTGAAGGCTGAGGCACTGGAGATTTCCATGAAGCTAGAATCAACCCCTATGGGATAATCCAGCTCAGGTATGAGTCAAATTTTGAGTCAGCTAACTAGCTTATCACTACAGGTTGAGGATATGAAAAAAGACAAGGGAAACGATAAAAGAGAAGACATCTAGTGTATCATATGCAAGTCGGAAGTCCATGACAAGGAGCACTGTCCCCTGTTTCATGAATACTTGGCTTCTGGAGCTCCGATCCCGTTGAAGTAAGTTACCCTACCTTGGTGCGAGGTATGTAGAAATAGACATCGACCTGGTGAATGCTATTACATGCAAAAATATGTTCAGACACCCACAAATTTGTATTGCACATTCTGCAAGTCGGTAGGACATGATGATAGGGATTGTAGGGCCTATTACCTCATTCATGAAAGGTTGAGGGATATATACAAAATTCAAGGCGAATTACATCAAGAAGGGAACAATACGTAGTATAATTCCCATGGAAGAGGAAACTTCAACCGTCGTGGTGGATTCAGAGGAAGAGGAGGAGGAGGAGGTATGGGTCAAGGTAGAGGTCAGATCATTTGTTATAACTGCGCACATCCAGTTCATTTGGAAATTGACTGTCAAAACCCTTGTACCACTTGCAGTTACTCCAACTCATTTGAACATGTCATAGAATATTATCCCGTGCTGTTAGCCAAACTTCAGGAAATATGAGGAGGAAACCAACAAGTATAGCTATTGACAGTAGAACCTCACGGAGCAGATCCTAGAGTCATTGTTATCACTAGAGGAGGCACTGCTACAGGAGAAGACATGTGACTCCAAGGAAGACTACAGAACAATCAGGAGTCAGAAAAGTTGCGAAGAAGACACAAGAGTTTGATCCAAAGAGATAAAAGAAGAAATTTGAAGAGGCAAGAAAAGAGTTTAGAAGAGATCAGGATTCTTCATCAAAGGTGCAACCAAAAGTGAGAGAATGTGGAATGCCCCTAGACTTTGATCATTCTGCTTCGCCTGGAGAAGGAAAAGAGGTAAGCAAACTCATGGAATTATTATGCACTTGTATTAATTTGATAAAGGATGAGAGTGTTGTACAAGAGCTCCAAAACTTGATCAGACAGTATGAGCTAGGAAAGGTAGATCCTCTACTTAATAAAGTAGTACATCAACTATCCAAAAAGAGAAGGACAAATAAGGAACTACATGTTAACACTCAAATTGGATAATATGATATATATTATGTGGTCCTTGACTTAGGATTGGAGGTCAATGTTATGATGAAGCAGACCTGGGCATTGATGGGAAAACCTAAGTTGATCTATTCCCCCATCAGGCTTAGGATGGCCAATCAACAGGCTATGATCCCCTTTGGAAGACTGGAACATGTCCCTGTGGAAATCAATGGGGTCAGAACATTTGTGGACTTCGAGGTGATTGAGATAGTTGATGACAGTTGTCCTTATCTTGCGCTATTAGGAATTGATTGGGCTTTCAACAATTCTACTGTTGTTGACTTGAAGAAAAGAAGAATGACGTTTGAAGGAGATGTCCTTAGGGTCATCGCACCTTTGGACCCTGATAAAGGTCCCAGATACACAAAGCCCATTAGAGAAGAGGACCGCGCATATGAGATAGATAATATATACAAATTGACTGTGAGATAATAGGATTACATTAATCCTACAACTGATGGGAATTTAAGTTGACGAAGTGACAATGCATGCTCATTAGACTCAGAAGAAGCAATATAGAACTGACAGAACAAGATGTATGAAGTTTCTTTACGGCGATGTGCTATATTGACTAGAGAATTTCGTTGGATCGACACAATAGTAAGTAATTTACCCACGTTTGATGGTTTGAATCACTTAGAAACTTTCTTATTGGAATTTGAAGAAACTGTACCAGTACAACAGAGACTGTTGGCATTGGATGAGGCTTTGAAAGCTACTCCAACAAGATGGTGGGGAACACATAAAAGGAACATCGCGAACTGGAGACAGTGTCTCACTTTGATGACAGTGTGATTTTTAGAACAAGTCGAAGGATGTGAAGTTAGGTACACATGTCAAAGTTGTCTGAAAGACCACGCGTGAGATTGTGAGGAGGCCTGGAGTTGCATTCCTCAAGAATAGTGGGTGCATAAATTCATCAATACTCTAGACACAACACCTATCAACTAGTACCTTGAAGTGGAACTGCGCCTCACCACTGCATATTGGCAAGGTATGGCACAAAAATTCGTAGCTACATTCTTGTTTGAAAGTCAATACCCTATGGTAGATCAAGCTTTAAAAGTTGTAAGACAAAAAGTATTTGAGGAGGCACCTAGCCTTCCTGTGGAGAAAGAAGAGGATGAATGGACTACACCTCTTCATAAATTGTAAGGCTGTTACAATATCAATGCCAATGAAGATGATGATCCTAGAAAGGTGATCATCACATAAATGGAAGGACATCAAAACATAAAAGGACCAGGATTCGAACTACCTTTTATTGGACAACCAGTCAAATTCAAGAAAGTTAATATTAGAACAGATCAAGCACCTAAGCTTGCTAATATTGGAGATTACTGGGATGATTCCACTATTGATAAGATCACATAGTTACTGCATGAATATCAGAACAAATTTCATTGATATGAAGGGCATTAAAGGGCCCATGGGAGAGATGAATATCCCCTTGAAACCAGAAGCAAGAGCAGTTAAATATTGTAGTGCAACTACAACTGCACAGTTCATATTTGATGATATCATAACCAGGTTTGGATGCCCAAATATCCTCATGAGTGATCAAGGTACACATTTTATTAATAAGACTATTGCAACCTTGAATTAGGAATTTGAATTTCACTACCAGAAGAGCACTCCTTACCACCCAAAAGCGAACGGGATGGTCAAATCTTTCAACAAGATCTTGGAGACATCGTTGATAAATATTTGCAGTGTAAACAAAGATGACTGGGATTTGAGAGTACCAACAATATTATGGGCCTATAGAACCACTTGCAAGAAGCTGACAATGCAGAACCCCTTTAAGTTGGTTTATGGCCTAGAAGCAGTTGTACCCATGGAATATTTAGTTCCTAGATTAATAATCACAACATTTACATATATGGATGACATTTGTGTTATTTAAGAGAGGCTTGCGCAGTTGGTTGAACTAGAGGAAGACTGATTTATTGTAGGATTCCATCAACAAGTTTAGAAGGGATGAGAAAAGGCCTACCATGAAAGGCATATCAATAATAAATCATTTAAGCAAGGAGATCTGGTATTGGTATACGATAGCAAGTTCATGAAGCATCCAGGGAAGTTTAGAACACATTGGATGGGGCCACATGAAGTTTCCTATGTCACGAAAGGAGGAGCTACGCAGTTGAAGACTTTGAATGGAGAATGGAAGGAAGGATTAGTGAATGTGATATGGTTGAAACTGTATTATGACAACCAGCTTCCTTGTAGATCTTGGTAAAAACAAAAGGAGAATGGTCTAGGTACTAGGTGCAGTTGAAACTGGGTACCAGACACAGAAAAGACAGTCTACACACAGTGGGGAGGAACAGAGAAAAAATCATAGACTGCGATGCACAGTCTGCAGCCAAAGAAAAGAAGAAGGTTTAGATCAGAGTGCCTCGGGATGAGTCACAGGTGAGTGTTGGGGGCATGTTGGCCTTTGGTTCTAGAAGTAAGCAAAGATTAATGGAGAAAATGCAAAATGTGAACTACGTAGAAGACACAATGACTGATATTGGGTTGAAGTGAGCAAAAGAGTAGAAAAGACAGAGTGAAGTAAAAGAAAGAAAGTTGTTGGACACGAAGATCAAGGAAGACATATCAGCAAGGAAGACGGATTGTGGACAACTCAGAAAGCAGGAACAATCCACTGGTAGATGCTTTGGAGAACCTCGTGGGAAAGAAGGAAAGACAGGTTGGCGAAGCCTAGGAAAGTGGCTCAAGTTGAACTAGGGTTTTAGACACCTAGGGTTTTGGCATCTAGGGTTTTGACACCTAGGATTTGACCTAAGGCTGTCGGTGAGCTATTGTAATGTATAAATAAAGGTTGATAGGACCTGGGATGGGGTCATCATTAGTTTGAATATGTGATGATGAGTGATTGTTGTTATTATTGAGAGAGGAGTATTATGTGGTGAGAGAAGTTTATGTTGTAAGATCTTCAGCTAGGTGCGAAGATCAACCCTGCAGTTGGGTGCACAGGGAAGGGAGATAGATTAAAGAGAGAAGGGGAGAGATATGAAAGCTAAGAGCGCATATAGAACTGTAATCTTTCACCTAATATATTATAAATCACAGCTCTGTGGACGTAGCGCTAGGGAGAGGGTGAACCATGTATATCCTATTGTTGTGTGTGATTGGTGTTGTGTTCTCTGCTTTGTTACTCTAATGATGCATTATTAGTATGTTAGATTTGATATATCTCTGTGAAAAGTAGGTTTATGTTTGGAAAGAATAGTCTGATCTCCTTGTGTGATTTCCTTGATTCCACTTGCATTTCCTCTGGTTATAGACACCTGTGTCCTACAACCCCCTATTTCTACTTCGGGTGAAACTACATCTGCTTCGCAGGTGTTGCCAAAAGGGCCAATAGTTAGGGCTTGATGGTGCGCTATTAGAACTGAACCCTGGGTCTTCCCCTATGCCAACATGACCTATCACTCTCATTGTGTAACCATTATTTCCATTCTTTATTGTTTTAACGGTCTTGTCAGTTCCTAATTGCACACTGGTTCATTGTTGTTTTATCTATATGCATCACAGTCTGTCTCGTCTATGTCTCATCTCCTAGTTTGGAGTAGTGCTATACTGATGTGTGATGATCATTTGTTCTGCGCATGTTCCTATGCTTTGGTACTTGAACGCTCTTTTTTATTTTCCCTATTTCTACGTCTTATTTGTTTTTCCTTCTTTTTGTTGCCTACTATCATATAACTACTATAATACATGTATTTCTATGCAACCCAAATTAATGTGTATCCTGTTACTATCTCTATAGAGTTTCAATCGACTTCCATTCAACATTCCTTCCAATACTTTCTCCATTCAAGGTTTACAACCGCGCAACACCTGTCTCTGTTAGTTGTTGAATTGTGTAAGGTCCTAACTAGTGCATTCAAAACTTCCCTGGATGTTTCATATACTTGTTGTCGTATAGTAGTACCAAATCTCCGTTTTGAACACTTTTTTTTTTAAATGTGTCAATCATGCGAGGCCTTGTCTCTAGTTTTCTCAACCTGCTGATGGAATCCTACGACAAAATAATCCTCCTCAAGTTGTACTAACTGTGCCAACCTCTCTTCTATTGTGCGCATATTTGATAGCTCCGTGATTGCTGCAATGTGCAGGCTAGGAAAAATAAACTCCATTGGAATTACAACTTCTTTCCGAAAGACCAACCTGAAAGGTGTCTGTCCTGTCAAGTTCTTACTTGTAGTCCTGTAAACCCATAATACTGCAGGAACTCTTAAGTCTCAACCATCTCTCCCTACATTGCAAATATTTTTCAAGGAACTCTCCAAGATCCTATTAAAATATTCCACGGTTCGAATGGCCTGAGGGTGATATGGAGTGGTCTTTTGATGATGAATCTATAACTTAGTCAATCATGCAATTGTTTTGTTTAAAAAGTGTGTCCCTTGATCACTGAGTAATATGCGCGGACATCCAAACCTTGTGACTACATTTTTGAACAAAAACCGCACAACAATTTCCACAATAAAGTTTGTAATGGGGGTTTCTTCTACCCATCTTGTCAAATACTTTTTCACAGTAATGATGTACCTTTCCCCTGATTCTCTTTCTTGTGGGTTAATTGTCCCCAAAAATTATATAGCCCATTTCTCAAATGCTTGAAATGTAACCTGTGGATTTAAAGGCATTTTGTCCCTCCTAGACAGATTTGTCACTCATTGGAATACATCGCATGAATGACAATATTCCTTCAGATCCTTGTGAAATGTCGGCCACCAAATCCCTGCATATAAAATATTCTATGTAGTCGATCACCCTGCATAATGTCCTCCAACAATTCTATCATTTGCTTCTTCAAGTATTATTGTCCTTTCATGCTTCGGCACACAATGTCTCAGTATTCCATCTGCACCCATATTTTATAAGTTCCCTACAATCAATTGATAATATGTTGCTTTCACTACCATTTTTTTCTTCTGTAGTACAGTCATCTCGGATGAAGCCATGCATGTGTTTAGAAACTATACGATGTTCGAAAAATAATAATAGACCATCCTTACTGCAAATAACTGCACATTTGGGAAGCTGTCATTTAAATTTCCTGCATCTTCCCTTGACAATATGCATGATAGATGATTTGGTCCTGCATTCAACTTCCCCAGTTTCACATTGACTTCAAAGTCATATTCCATAAACAATAAGAGACACCTACATATTCTCCCCCCCAACACTGGCTTGTTGACTAAGTATTTTAATTCAGAATGGTATGTATACATATTAAAGTGAGACCCCAATAGATAATTCTTGAATTTCTATGGTGTATAGACCATCACCAATCCTTCTCATTTTGTGGTTGTATAGTTCTTTTCTACTGTAGACAAATTCCTACTTGCAAAAGAAATTGGGTGATATATGTCTCCTTCCCCTGGCTAGGAGAGTATTGTGCCCAACGCTATGGATGATGCATCCACCTGTACATGAAACTCTTTGTTCCAATCTAGAAAAATTAAAATTTCCATGTTCACCAACTTCTCTTTCAGGGTGTCCAACCCCCTTTGAAAATATTCATACCATTGAAACTTTGCTTCCTTCTTTAGTAACTTCTTTATCGGTGTTGTGATTTGCGCATATCCCTTGATAAATTTACTATAATAACTTGTATGACCCAACATCTCCCTCATTTTTTTGACTGATGTAGGTGGTTCTAACTCCAAAATGACTGCAATCTTTGCTAGATCTACCAATAGTCCTTTTTTGCACACTATATGTCCCAACATAATTCCAAATGGTGCGCAAAAAATGCACTTCTTCAAGTTCAGCAAAATATGACACTTCCTACACCGATCCAACATAAGTCTAAGAAATTCTATGTGATCCTTCAGTATATTGAACACCGTCCAATCATCCAAGTAGACTTCTAGGAACTTATGGATGAATCCTTGAATGATGCAAATACTGCGCTGGAAAACATTGTAGGGGCATTCTTCAATCCGAAGGGCATGATCATATACTGATAACTTGCCCATTCCATCACAAAAGTGGTCTTGTGTCGATATTCCCGTGTGATACTTATCTGATGTTACCCAAAGAATCCATTTGTAAAAGAGTAAGTTTTTTGGCCTCCTATGTTCTCCAGTACCTCATCTGTGAATGGTGTTGGAAATGGGTCATGTAAGCATGCGTCATTTAACTTCCTTAGATCTACACAGATCTTGATTCCTCCTGTATACTTGTCATGCACCACCATCAGACTGATCCACTCATATTATTCTATGGTTAGATGATTCATGTGTCCAACATCCTATTTATTTTAGCTTTTTCCTTCTCCTTATACCTCGGCTCTAGCCTGTAAGGCCTCTGGCTCACTGGATTATCTCTTGGTTTCAGTGGGATATTCATCTTGCCTAAGTACCCAACTATTTACTTCATCTCTAAAAAAGTCTTTGGAAATAGGTCCTACTATTCTCGCAATATTAATTTTTCAATCTTCTCAATTGTCTCCTCACTCCAATAGTTCCCTATCTGCACAAACTTGGGATTCTCTGTCATCCCAATGTTTACCTTCGATGTCTTTATAGGATGTGTATATGCAGCGGATTTGAGCTCTGGTCCTTCTATGGCTCGTTCTCCTTCTGTCTCAGGTATTTGTACATTACTAGGATCCTTTTCATCATACTCTTCATTGGATACATTATAGGATTCCATTAGCTCACAAAAAATCATCTTAGCTTTGTACTCTCCGCATACTGGGATTACTTCCATCGTCTCTTCTTCCGAGAAGATTTTCATTCGAATCACCTATAGTGATGCATATATGGATGGGGATTCATGTTCAAATGTAAACATGATTTTGAACCTCTGGATTAGTTCTTCCTATATTGTTGTCTCCCTCCGTATTTCCAACTCCAAATACCACTTCTTTGGAATTGTGTCCAGTGTTTGTTTAAACCTATGCATCCACTCTGTCTCTAGTGTTGAACCCCACAAATCCCTACACTGTTCCACATGACTTGCTACGTCAATATCCACTATATATTTATGTGCAATGTTTTCTCCCTCGATGCCAAATCTTATTTGCATTAGTCTGTTGCATTGTAACCAATCTTTCATTCCCTCTCTGTGTGCATCCCACCATCTGGCTGGTGTCGCTTTTAATACCAAATCTAGTGCTAACAACCCTTTATATTCGGGTACTTGCAACTCAAATGATTTTACAAACATACTTATATAAGTTAATCCATTTTACCTAGGAAATTTACATAGCTCTGTTTCAATCCAGCGCACAGATCGGTTGATGCACGCACATTGTCTAGTTGACACTTCGTGCATTCTCTATTGCCAATTCTCTAAAACTTCTTCAGAATATGACGCACATGAACTGATACTTCGCCAACTCAATGCACCATATTCTATCACATTGAAATTATCCTCCATTCGTGTAGTCATGTTATATAAATTGTCAATGCCATTCCCTTTTTCTTGTTCTATGTATCTCTTTCCTTATGATGGGTCCAAAGGTGCAATATATTTCAAATCTCCAAATTCAAATATCATCTCCCTCCTCTTCAAGTTGATGATCACTTGTTTATCAAAATCCCATTCCATTCCTATCATTGCTGGATATGGTTGAATATTTTCGATAATATCAATAACTTCAAAGTCTACCATGCTTCGCACCCCATCTATGTTCACAGGTACTCTTGTCAACTGACCAATTAAAACTATTTTGTGCCGATTCACTAGCCTTAGCTGAACATGAGACCATACCAACTTGGGGTTTCCCATCATCTCCCGTGTTTTCTTAGGTAACACATTCACATCAGAACCTAAGTCCAAAATAATATTATCCACATCATACTCTCTAATTTGCACACTGAATATGAATTCTTCATTGGTTCACTTCCTGCGCAGTACCTAATTTACCATCCTTTATGTGACACGAGTTTCCCTTCCTTTTGTGCAATGATAAATCATGTTGTATAATGTATTCAACACAACCTCATATTTTATTATCTCTACACAATTTCTCAATAAGTTTTTTAGCGTACTTCCCTTCCCCGTTTGCTTCTCTGGCATTGTGCGATCTTTGAGGTGTCACTGATTTTGATGCTCTGTAATCCGTTACAAGTACTTCTTTCCTTGCCCTCTGATATGTCTCCTTTTTTTGCTAAGGATCAAAGGCTGGTATGGGTCCTGCTGACTTCCTTACCCATTGTTTCATTTTATTTCCTTCATCTATCCTATCGGTCCTTGTTTTAGCTCCTTCACATGTAAAAATGGCTACTTTGGGTCCTTCATTGCATCTCTCCGTTGATATTATCTGCACATTCTGATTTCGATTCGGGTTATGGTTTCCTCTGTCCTGCCACTTCGCAACTAGCTGGGGATAGTCTTTTGTTGAGTGATCCAATGCTATGTAATATATGCATGTGATACATGAATTGTAGAAGTCACGGGTCAAGTGTCCAGGTTGATTACAATTGTAACATATAATTGATCCTCTTCCTCCTCTTCCACAATTCCCTCTACTGCGTCCTCGGCCAAATTTTCCTCTGTTCCCTTGATTGAAACCTCTTTGAGTTTTTTTATTGTGGACCCCTCGCTTCTATTGCAACATTTTCTTCCTGAATCCTATACATATAGGATGTGCACTCCCTTATTAAGTCGAACGCGCGACAATCCTTCTCCTCGTGTCCTACAGATTTGTTAAAAATGCAAAACAAGTTCTTTGGCGTACTATGGTACTTATTTAGTAGTGGACACTCAGTTGGGTGATGGACCCATTTCTTACATATCTCATAGTATCCTCCTCCCGACAATGGATTCAGTGCTCCTATCACCAAATATTGAGCGAATGTTGGGCATTCGTCCTTGTTATGGCCTTCGGTCCTACATTTTGTACACCGGAATTTCTCATGTTTCTCCTTTCCCTTTGTTAGTTCTACCAATTGAATTGTCAATGTAGTCAACTGCATCTGAACTTGCGCCATTCCTCCACTGTCTCCCACCGAAGATGACTCTAGTTTCATTGCAATTTCTAGTGCCTTGGGATGCGATGCAACCTTCTGCTGGATCAATGGCCTACGAATGTGTGGTAGAAGCCCTGTAATAAACCATTCTTGGTACTATTGAGTTGGGATCTAGAAAGTCAATCTACCCATCACATCCTTAAATCTATGGTTGTAATCCCATACCGACTATGTTTGTACTTGTTTTATCTCCTTCAATTCTATGATGTACCGTGACTCTGACTTTGTCTTCTTGAGCTCCTGCAGTAGTGATTTTTTAATCTTTGCCAATGTCCTGTCTTGTCTTGTAGGCGTGGTGATATGTAGCTTCATATACCATACTGACGCACAACCTATAAATGTGGTTTCTAAATGCGCAATCTTCAAAACTTCATCATTTACGTTATTTGCGACCCAAATCACCTCACAAACAAACATGTTTTGTTCTGGGTCCTCTGACCAAATTACTTGGAAATATGACATCCTAAGAGTATTATCCACCCTCACCATGTCGTTCGATGTAGTCCATCCTCTTGGTGATCCTGGTTGAATCTGATTCTGACGCTGCACACTACTTCGACTATTCTAACTGCTGCTACTCTATCCTTCTTGGCTAACTACAATTTCTTTTGGAAAATATTCAAACATTACTTCTGATTGTGGTGATGCACACGGGGTCATGGATTCAACACATGATCCTGTCTTAGTAAGACTTGTTGGCTCTTCTATGATCAGAGTGGACTAGAATTCCTCTTCTCCCCCCACTAGGTATGGTACCTCCACGATTCATACTAGTGCGCAAGGTTCTCTCCCCTCTGGCTCACTATACAACTCTCTTCTCTCAGACTCAGGATTTTTCCTCTTGTACCTCCTTCCTCTATGTAACTCTCCAAACTTGTATCCTTCCTCTGGTATATCTTCTTCTTGCATCCTCAGTCCCTCCCCGCCCCTTTCATTGTTTCCTTCCTTCTCTCAGACGTTCCTCCTATCATCCCTTGGTTCCCTTATGTGTGATGACCCCTTAGGAGTCAGATTTCATTATCATCATGTGCTTCTCACACAATAACATCTTTATCCACATATTTAATGATTTCAAGAACCTCCCATGTGGACCTTTGAAAAATTCCCTTTTTTGACACTATATGATTGAATACAATCTATTGCAAACTTTGTACCATAACAACATAGTACACTATCCAACCAAAAATCAACTGCTCAACTAGTTGGATTACTTACAAAATTCAATAGTATTACCAATTTGGGAGTCCAATTCCTTGACGTTGCAGTGATGAACCTTCCATTTTTCTCCACTAATCTTTCAAGCCACTCTTTTAGAATAACGATAAATTTGCCAAAGAAAATTTCATGCAGATCTGTGAACACATACCTTTACAACCATTGCTTGTCACTCATCTGAGGGTTTCTGTTCTCTTTTTGTGCAAATTCTCCTTCCTTCCTTTCCAACAATTATGAGATCTCCTTTTTAGTCAATCTCGAAAACATCCCCTTAGTCGTAAAGTCCCAGTCTAAGCAACAAAACCATTTGTTGGCATTGTTTTGTGCGCAGGTTGTAAGAACCAAGGTTCAGTTTATCTAATACCAAAAAAACCCACCAGACACCGACCCTTTCGACATCACCTTCTTGTGCAGATGAAGTCTCAAGCAAGGTATCTATGGGGACTCCAGGAAACAAGATTCTGCAATACTAAGGGAATGGGAGGAAAACATTCGGTTCATTCTTCCTTATTATGTTGTGTGCATAAATCTGTTCTCTTTAGTTATTAACTTACTCATGATTCAGATTCCCATACTTATCATATCCCAGATTAATGTATACATTTTTTATTGTCATAGTCATGAATCATTGCACCATACTTAACTACCCCACAAAGATATTCTACGATGCATACAAATAGTATTCATAACCAAACATAGAAAAATAGACAATATGAGATTCTGGAACATATCTTTATCATTCCTTTATTCATCCTTCTCAGCCTTCGACTGCTACATTCGAGAACTCTGTAACTCAGTATCAATAAAAACTTACCAGACTATAGTATGACCTAATTTGTCATAACCAAAATTCATCAGAATAGTACTTAGTTGAACCAAAAACAACAACAGCAACCCCTGATCTCCCAACTCGTTACATATTTATACAAAAATACAGGGCTAAAAACCCTAAACTATTCATCCCAAAAATATCCCATTACAATTCATGTCCAACTCAATTAACTGGTTGTTCGACGCCTTTCTTCTAATTTTCATCTTTCATGCTTCTTTTCTAATGTTCTTCTATTTTTGGAATGTCAAGCTGACATTCTCTTGTTATGCTTTATTTCCTTGCTTTATTCTTCAAGATTTATTCTTCGAGTTGCGTGCTGTCTTCCTTTTTTGCACTTTCCTCCTTCTGTGCACTTTCTTGCTGGATGCGCCTCAACTTCGTGATTTCTAGCTTTCATTTTTCTTCTGCACACTTTTCATATACTTAGGATTTTTCCTCAAAGCTTTATCAAAACTGAAAAAATTGTTTTCATGACTGCCTGTCCAACACAATGTCTGAGTTATTTCCACTTCTTTAAGATTGTATTAGAAAGAGTATGTTGCTTCCTCTTTTATATTTGTGTATCACGACTCATTTTGGCCTGAGAATGTTATTTCATGTGATATTGTGTGGACTTTTGGGTAAAAGTAGCAACTGCGCAGTGAAGTTTTAGAGTAACATGGCTTAGTAGTATGTTGGGGATGTTACAGTTGGGTTGATTGGGAGCTACAAAATTTGAGGTTGTGTGATGTGGCCCAGCCTAGGTTGATTGGGGATTTTATAGTTCTACTGTTGGCCTGCCACTTGGGAAACCAACCCAATAACAAAACAATTGATTCTTCAGGATGACTGCCCGGGATATAATTTTTTTTTGTTATCATTTGTACAATGTCTATAAAAAAACTTATACTCATTGCTAATTATATTTCTATCTACTGTCTGAGGATTGGCATCCTGGCTACTATAACTATACAAAATATTAGCATCTAGAAAACAAGGCATTGCAAATTAAAGAATAGAGGAGGGAATATCATCCTATGGAACCTGGGGGATATCCTCATTGAGATCACTGAAGATGAGACCGGTCTTGGCTACTATGAATTAATTTTATTGCCAAGAACTTGCAGTTGTAACTGAATATACTCTAACTACATAGAAATATCATTATGGGAAACTACTCTTTCCATTAAGGCTTTGCTCAGAAGAGTTTTGATGTGCTAGTATAAGTTGATAGTGTAGAAATACTTAGTCTCCCGAGAATCAGTGGAACCTGTGTCAAATATACACAACATTAGATCAACATAGGGGCTCATACTTCTCTCTTGGCCAACCTTAGATTCTAGACTCTCCATTGCGACCTTGGATTATGGAGTGGTATGAGTGGAGTAGATTTCAACAACGATGATTGATTCTTGATGAGAACGAGAGAGTGAAAGACAAACACACCAAGCCCTATATTCACCTGCATCTCTTGACGTGTCCATTATGCCTCTCCTATTTTTTTTACCTTCGTTGATCCCCCAATGTAAGATATGACCAAAGTTGGTAGTGCACCACAAGGTTGTCTAGTTTCTGAGTTGAATTTTGAAGCTATGAAGTTGTAGAATCAACAGGGTCAAATGCCAAATCCTTTTATCTGTTATTCTCATATTTCTTGTACCAAGATCATTATGATTCCTTGAATTATTTGTCATCGGGCTGAATTCCTTAGAGTCAGAGATGAGAGGGTGGTGGCTATGGAAGGTCATCATCTTCATCTCAGCTTCAGTAGGACCAGGATTTGTGACGCAGTGAGGTAGCCATTCTTGTGTGATCAGATCTAATCCTGGATAACCGTCTTTACTGAGGTTTAAACCATTCCCAATTGCTAGCCAAGACAAAGTTTATGAGCCCAACATCACATTAAAGTGTTACATGAGTAGGTGGGTGGGTGTGTCTGTGTGGAGCATTGAGAATTGCACCAGGTCACCCTGTGGAATCCATAGGCCTGAGAGGATACTCTTCACTACCAACTGTCACCCAAATCGGGGGATTAATAACGATATTATTGTTATTGATGATTTTATTATTATTATTTTGTAATTACTATTCTATAATATTTAATGAGAGTGATGATTAGTATATGTCTATGTTAGAGCATATTGATGATGAGTGGAAAAACCATGTATATATAAACCATAATTGCGAAATTTTATTTCACTAACATTTAATTAATTTCACACCATAGAAGCAAATAAGCATGTAGGTTTAAATGCAATGATAAAATTTTAAATTAAATCATAAAATAACTATGTAATTTTATTTGTTTATAAACAAGTGGCATTATAACCTTAGAGAAATGTCACATTTGTATACATTGTTGCATAAATAAAATATGTACACATATAATGGAATGAAATGAATTTGACATCATAATTTGATTGAATTGTTGTTAGTTCACTCCGCATATTCGTGCATGTACATATGATAAGATTAAATCAATCAAGTTTATCAATATGCAAAAAATTAGCACAAAAGTAAGTTAATGGTACTAAAATATTACATTAGAGAATTATAAAAAATTAAAAGTATATCAAAATAAATAACTGCAAGCATACCAAAATCGTAACTACAATCATATATATTATTTATTAACCCAAGTTCAACATTCTTATAAAATCAATAACTTCTGCCTCTTCTTTGTTTTATGCCAAGACAGATCTTCATCTTTGTTCATAATAATTTGTGTGCCCTATAGTCGAACATTAATATGCACATCATCGAACGAATATGTACCATGAAAAATGTAGTTCATTAGATTCAACTACTGATCTAGAATTGGATCTCGGGACCAAATTGGGTCCAGGAAGGCCTAAAAATCAAAGTGCTCAAAATGGCTTCAAAATAGATGTGTGCACAGGCCTCGTCGATACAAACCCAACACAACTTGAACAGGCTTGATGCCGGAGCATCACTCCACGTCATCAAGCACCAGCTAGCTAGCACATCAAGAGCACATTCAATGGAAGGAGAGAGGCGCAACCCTCTCTTTTTTCAAATTTGAATTAAATGTATTAAATGTTTGTAAGGCCGAAGAGCCCAGCCGTGCCTTTGAGTAGGTTGTAGTTGGTGTTACCTTAATGGTTGACATGTTGATGGGGATATAGATCCAATTCGGATTAGATGGCCCATTCAATGTAATTCATTGTAATTAATGAGAGTTGGTGAGGATGGAGGGAAGAGATCAAGGAGCCCCCTTTTGTAAAAAGATCCTTTGTATCTGTAGGATTAGCAAGGAGAGTCGATGAGTCGAGATAGTCTATAGAGAAGACAAAGAATAGGGGAGAGAAGAGAGGAAGTCGTGGCTCTGTTGCAGTCCGAGCTCACATTGTAAAGAGGCATTTCATATTAATACAATCAGAGCAGTTTTTCCTGCATGTTATTCTATGTATGTTGATGAATGTATTTATGTGTTTATGACATGTTGTAGATGTATGTTAGATGTGCATTTGCAGGGATAGATAGATTTCACTATATGTTCATAGTTCTTTGATTTCAGGTTTGGATTCTTTGGGGTTTCATGAAAAAGTGCATGACAGAGTACTGCGGTCTCTGAAAGCTAGTGCAAGGAGTGCACTTCTGAATTCTTTGGAATTTCAGACAAAGACATGCCAAGAGGGTGCGTAGTTGAAGTCATTGACTCAAGGAGGAAGCCTCAAGGTCGCTGAACAACTTGGAGGTAAGACTGTGCAGAGGAAGGCACAAAGATAATAGAATCACTGAGGGTTCTGTGGAAGCTCTGCCAGGAAGGCATTGAGAAAGTGCATAGAGTGCACATAAGGAACTCTATTTCGAGTTCAGTGAGAATATAGAGTCACTGAAGATTCTGTGGAAGCTCTGCCAGGAGGGCATCGAGCGAGTACAAGGAGTGCACCAAGAAGAACTCTCTTTCGAGTTCTGAGATAAGATAAGTGTCATGGAGAGACACTTACAGAGTTACTGAATACTCTGTTAAGCTCATCAAGGAGGGCTTGAGCAGAAGGTCGTCAGGAGGAAACCAGGTTTGACTTTGAGGATACAGAAGGGCGATTTCCCTAGAGGCTCAGGGAAATAAAGCTCAGAAGAGAAAGCGCAAGAAGAGCGCACACAGAGAAAACCTTTTGAGGTTTCTAAGTTGTCAAAGCTCAAGAGGGGAAGCATTTCTATAATGCAGGTGACATCCAAAGGAATCGAGCTCACAGAGGAAGCAAAGGTTCCAACCTTTGAAGCATTCAAAATCTTCCAAGGGAAAGGAAGAAGCACAAGCTCAGGAGGGAGATACAACTATCATTGGATCGACACTAGGAGGAAATATCTGGATCGTTGAATCTACGTCCAGACAACAGGAGGATGTCGCGCATGAGAGCAGCTGAAATGGACAGTGGATACACTTCGTGGAGAAGTGCCAAGTTTTTGTGAGTCGTCGAATCCAGAAAAGGTGCGCGAGGTTTAAACCTCGTAACTGTAGAAGGTGGGTGCCAAGTTATTGGCCAGAAGTCCTTGAGAAGCAGAGGCAGACGGTCATAATTCTTTGTGGAGAATTCACGAAGTTGCAAGGACCGTAGGATCAAAGGTAGCTACAAGGTGGTTAGAGGCCAGTGAAACCCATCCCCTTAGGATCTAAGATCAATGTGAACTATTGATCGTGCTTTGCGTAAGCCGTTGGATCATATCATGAACTCGGGGTTCCTAAGTTTGGAGGGCAGACTGAATTCTTGGTTTTGCGCAAAGTTTCGAGTTGCAAGGAACAGGGAAGAAGATCCAGACCGTTGGATCCAAGCCACGGGAAAATCGTTGGATCAAAACCTTCACGAGGTATCGAGTATCAGAGGTTTGGGGATTGAAAGAACTTATGTTAGACTGCAGAAGTCATGAAGTGCCGAGCACTGAGGACTCGTATGAACACGCGTCACGTCCGTTAGGTGGGGACCATGTGGTTGATAGGTGGTGCAAACATAGAGCGTAGAGAAATGCAGAAGCAGGTGATAGGTGGAGGACATACGTCACTTGGGAAAGGAGTCAACTCATTGTTGACTTATCGCGTCTCATGGATTCGTGAAGGAGGAGCACGAGGCCTCAACACTCTAACTTGTGAACTCGCGAGTAGTGCTAAGCACTTGGCCCTAGCCGGTGGTTATGTGTGGAAGGAGCTAACAAGGAGGAGCCATACCCGTATCACATTCTTGGGTATAGACATTTGGAGAAAGAGGAGTCGAGGGTCATCGACTCACGAACTCGCGAGATCGCGAGTTACAGAAGGCATTTGCGCTAAGGCCCGGTTGTGGTCGTATGGAGGTGTAAGGCTCGCACCTAGTGTTAAGTTGCATAGGGTGGGTTTCACGAAGGACCTATGGATCAGATTCGTGAGGTTCCAATAGGGATCCGAAGGAGATGCTTCAGCTCAAGGAGAATTTAGAATGATCATGTGTGGATCTCGGCCTGAGGGTCGGGGGTCTGCATCAGTTGTGGTATCAGAGAAGGATTTTTCCCGTATATTTCAGGAAAAAAAAAGGAATACAGAGTGTTGGAGCTCTGTGATGATTGTTGCAAGGTGCGCAACAGTCAATATATAGTTAGGAGGACTATAGGAAAGGATAGAAGCACTCACGGTTGCAGAGTGACAACGACAAGTTTTCCAGGAGGGCAGACATGAACAGGACGATGGCTACTGAAGGCCAAGGGCATGGTCACAGGGAAGACCGTAAGTAGAAGAAAAATCCAGATATGGATCTGGAGCTCGCTGAGGTAAGGGTGAGAATGGAAGAGCTTGCACTTTGGGTGCAACAGAACACAAAGACACATTGGGTGTATGAATGGCCTCTGAGGAGGAAAGTGAAGTGTTCAGTGAAGCAATTATTGGCCAGAGGACAGTGAAGGTTGTTAATAGGATGGCTGAGGCATGCTGAATGCCTCAGAGATGAAGAGGAGATGGTTCATGCCTGTGAACCAGAAGCTGGGAGAAATCTCAGTGATGATGAAGGGGAGAGATCGAGCAGAGATCTCATAGACTGCCAGGTGGGCAGAGATGGACTTTCAAATTTCCAGATGGGAAATAAAAAGAGATCAAGTGAAAGTCTCATATGTTTCTAGGAGGGAGGTGTTGAAAGTTCAAGTTTCCAGGTGGGCAATGAGATGAGATCGCTGGAGGATCTCATAGACTACCAGGAGGGAAGAGAGGAAATCCCATATTTCCAGGTGGGAAAGGGAGAGCAGTTGAGACTGTCTGAAAGTCTCATGAACTCATAGGTGAGTTCAGATCAACTAGAGGATCTGACAGAGAGGGAATATCAGAAGAGCGTTCTGATGATTGGAGGGATAAGAGTATTCCTACCAAGCAGCCAAGACGAGGCCAGGGAAGATGTTGCGGGTGCAACAACAACAGAAAGACATCCAGTTGTGACTATCAAAGAGATGGAGCAGATATTAGAAGCTGCCCAAGGAAAGGAAGAGGAGCACACAGTTGAGATGCTCACTCCATGGGAGAAGGAGTTAGAGGTGCTAGAGGATTGGCTGAACAATCCAGAACCAACAGATGATTTCCGAGAGGAGACAGTCATGCAGATTTTAGCAGAGGAGCATTCCTAGGAATCACTCAAAAATTTCAGCCAGGGAGCTGAACAGTTGATGATGACTGCAATGCCGAGGCATGCAACAACAGATGAAGGAAAATTCCAGTCTGAGGAGCAGCTAGAGGAAGTTGGATATGAACCAATAGGAGAAAAGTAAGAAGCAAGTCTGACAGAGAAGGTGACTGAACAACAGGTCAGTCAAGAAGATAAGACTGCAGAGTTGAATTTTTCAGCAGGGTGGCAAGTTGAGGCCACAACAGAAGAAAATAGCATGGGAGATCTAGTTGGTCTACCCATTTGCAGAGAAGAAGTGTAGCCGAGGAGACTGCATAAAGAGAGCCAGCCACTAGAGCATCTAGACGAGGTGATTGAAGGAATTAGAAGGCTGATGTTGAAGTCAGCACTGGGAACTACCAGTGGGGAGAATCTGAGTAGAGGAGAACCTGCCATAGCACCAGGGAAGCAGAAGCAACAACATAAATGAAGTGATGGAGTGGATGGACAACTCCAGAGAACTGTTTGGGATCCAGGTGGATTTCAATAACGGTGCTGGGAAGCTCATGAGAAAGAGCTCATGATTTTTGTAGTTGAGGAGTATGATGCATGAGAATCACTCCACGTCATCAAGTGCAGCTAGCCAGCACATCAAGAGCGCATTCAATGGAAGGAGAGAGGCACAACCCTCTCGTTTTTCAAATTTGAATTAAATGTATTAAATGTTTGTAAGGCTGAAGAGCCCAGCCGTGCCTTTGAGCAGGTTGTAGTTGGTGTCGCCTTAATGGCTGACATGTTGATGGGGATCTAGATCCAATTCATATTAGATGGCCCATTCAATGTAATTCATTGTAATTAATGAGAGTTTGTGAGGATGGAGGGAAGAGCTCGAGGAGCCCCCTTTTGTAAAAAGATCCTTTGTATCTGTAGGATTAGCAAGGAGAGTCGATGAGTTGAGAGAGTATGTAGAGAAGACAAAGAATAGGGGAGAGAAGAGAGGAAGCCATGACTCTGTTGCAGTCCGAGCTCACATTGTAAAGAGGAATTTCATATTAATACAATCAGAGTAGTTTTTCCTGCATGTTATTCTGTGTATGTTGATGAATTCCTTTATGTGTTTATGACATGCTGTAGATGTATGTTAGATGTGCATTTGCAGGGATAGATAGCTTTCACTATCTGTTCAAAGTTCTTTGATTTCAGGTTTGGATTCTTTGGGGTTTCATGCAAGAGTGCATGACAGAGTACTGCGGTCTCTGAAATCCAGTACAAGGAGTGCACTTCTGAATTCTATGGAATTTCAGACAAAGACGTGCTAGGAGGGTGCACAATTGAATTCATTGACTCAAGGAGGAAGCCTCAAGGTTGTTGAACACCTTGGAGGTAAGAATGTGCAGAGGAAGGCACAGAGATAACATAATCACCGAGGGTTCTATGAAAGCTCTGTCAGGAGGGAATTGAGCAAGTGCATAGAGTGCACAGAAGGAACTCTATTTCGAGTTCAGTGAGAAGACAGTCACTGAAGATTCTGTGGAAGCTTTGCTAGGAGGGCATCGAGCGAGTGCAAGGAGTGCACCAAGAAGAACTCTCTTTCAAGTTCTGAGATAAGAGAAGTGTCAAGGAGAGACACTTACAGAGTTACTGAATACTCTGTTAAGCTCAGCAAGGAGGGCTTGAGCAGAAGGTTGTCAGGAGGACACCAGATTTCCCTTTGAGGATACAGAAGGGAGAGTTCCCTAGAGGATCGGGGAAATAAATCTCAGAAGAGAAAGCACAAGAAAAGCACACACAGAGAAAACATTTCGATGTTTCTGAGTTGACAAAGCTCAGGAGGGGAAGCATTTCTATAATGCAGGTGATATCTAAAGGAATCGAGCTCGCAGAGGAAGCAAAGGTTCCAACCTTTGAAGCGTTTGAAATCTTCCAAGGGAAAGGAAGAAGCGCAAGCTTAGGAGGGAGCTACAACTGTCGTTGGATCGACACTGGGAGGAAAGATCTGGGCCGTTGAATCTACGTCTAGACATCAAGAGGAGGTCGCGCAGGAGAGAATCTGAAATGGACGATGGAGACACTTCATGGAGAATTGCTGAGTTTTCGTGAGCTGTCGGATCCAGAAAAGGTGCATGAGGTTTAAACATCATAACTGCAGAAGGAGGGACCAAGTTATTGGCTAGAAGTCCTTGAGAAGCAGAGGCGGATGGTCATAATTCTTTGTGGAGAATTCGCGAAGTCGCGAGGACCATAGGATCAAAGGGAGATACAAGGTGGTAAGAGGCTAGTGAAACCCATCACCTTAGGATCTAGGATCAACGTGAACCATTGATCATGCTTTGCATAAGCCATTGGATCATATCGTGAACTCGGGGTTCGTGAGTTTGGAGGGCAGACCAAATTCTTGGTTTTGTGTGAAATTCCGAGTTGTGAGGAACATGTAAAAATATCCAAACCATTGGATCCAAGCCATGTGACAATCATTGGATCAGAACCTTCACGGGGTATCATGTATCAGAGGTTCAGGGATTGAAAGAAATTTTGTTCGACTGCAGAATTCATGAAGTGCCGAGCGCTGAGGACTCGTATGAACACGCATCACATCTATTAGGTGGGGACCGTGTGGTTGACAGGTGGCTCAAACATAGAGCGCGGATAAAAGTGGAAGTGGGTGACTGGTGGAGGACATACATCGCCTGGGAAAGGAGACAACCCATTGTTTACTTATCGCGTCTCATGGATTTCCGAAGGAGGAGCACGAGGGCTCAACACTCCAACTTGCGAACTTGTGAGTTGTGAGTAGTGCTAAGCACTTGGCCCTAGCTGGTGGTTATGTGTGGAAGGCGCTAACAAGGAAGAGCCATACCTGTATTGCATTGTTGGGTATCGAAATTTGGAGAAAGAGGAGTCAAGGGTCATCGACTCATGAACTCATGAGATCACAAGTTGCAGAAGGCGTTTGCGCTAAGTCCCGGTTGTGGTCATATGGAAATGTAAGGCTTGTGCCTAGTGTTAAGTTGCACAGGGTGGGTTTTCATGAGGGACCCGTGGATCAGATTCATGAGGTTTCAATAGGGATCTGAAGGAGCCACTTCGGCTCAAGGAGAATTTAGAACGATCCTGTGTGGATCTCGGCCCGAGGGTCGGGGGTCTGCATCAGGGCTCAAACATACATTGTATGCCCAAGATATCGTTGTCTGTTCATTTGGCCAAACATGAAAACAAAATGATGATTGTACAGTCCGTACAGTGCCATGTGGAAGCTGACTGTACATACCATACGGTCATACAAATGATGTGGCAGGGTACAATTGGCAATAACGTAGGAAGTTACATGTGGATGAATAAGGTTGTGACACGTGACACCACTACAAGGGTGACACATGGAACGATGTTGACGTGTCGGGTATGGTCAACATGCTGACTGGGTTGGAAGTGGACGAATGGTCTCTCGACACATGGCAAGTTATTTGGGAGAATAATGTGGTGCCATGTGGCACCCCTCCATTGGTTGTTTGGTATGATAACACTTTTTGGTTCAATAGGATTCGAACCCATGACCTATGGTCCGGGTCAGAGCGCTTTGGGCAGGTCTGGGCTACCAGCCCGCCCCCATTAGTTCTTATTATGTATAGTGGAAAAGTTTTAATTAAAGTGTTATGGTGGGCACATTGGTGGAAAATAGGGCTGGGGCCTAGCCCCCAGCCCCAATGCATCCATAGAACCTCACACATGACCGCAACTGTTATACATTTTCACACACATTTGGTTATAGATAAGACCATCACCATAAAACCACAACATATACCTTATGGCGGGTTAATACTTAAGCCCTAGCTCCCGGATGACCACTCCATGTGACTTGTACATATGCCCCTATGTTATATCGGTTGGAAGATGTGTAGGCTTGGTGCCCGGTCGACCAGGCTAGCTTGTCGACCAGGGATTGTGGCTAGGGCTTATAAATTGGGGGTTTAACAACTTGGGGTCGCGTGGAGACATAGCCCTTGGCCACATGGACTTTCACATATAACCAGGAGTCGAGATAGCAAGGAGTCAATGCGCTAGGCCACATAGAGGTGCCCCATATTCCTAGGAGCACGGATTTTGGGGGATGCGCCCTACATATTTTCAAAATTGGGTTTTTTTAACTATGTAATATGATTTTTATGATTTTATTCAGCAATTTTTAGAGATTTTTGGCCAATATTGGGCCCTTTTTGAGGCCAGATCTTGGGGAGAAGTTGGGAGGTTGTTACCCACTTCTAGTATATATAAACCAAAGGTTCTTGGATCCATGGAAGAGGTTCAGAACAAGTTTATGTTGAATAATTATTGAGCCAAATCCATTTTTATGTAGGGAAGCCATTGAGGAGAGCACCTTTGCAGGCCATTTATGGGACCTCTGTTCATCCATTTTCAGTGCCGTCAGTTTTGTTGGGTTCTAGAGATCTAGTAGAACAAGACCAAATCAGTTTGTAATACTTTTGGAACTGTTATGATGTAAATTTAAAGCTTCGAACATAAATAAGAAAGCCTCACCCACTGAGACAAATGCCCAGATACGTAGGCGAGATTACCAAACTCCATTATCACTTCGGTGTTTAATGGTTTGTTGTTATTCATGCTTATGTGAAGATATGTATATTGCTTAATGGCTGATATTTTTCCTCTTTCATTAGTTTCCTAAATGGTAAAATAACTCATGCATAATAACTCAACCATTATCGTTTAAACGATCCTTTTCGGATCAAGTCGTATCATATCTAGTTGACGTTTGGTTTTTGAGTTTGCATAATTACCAGGGAAAAGATGAATCGTGGTGAAGACAAGCTTGTTGAAGAGAATCCATCAATTTTATTGATAAATATAACTTCTCAAAGCGAGAAGATGGCATCCGAAGAGGGACTTACTCAGGATGAGAAATATTTTCGAAAAAATTTCTTCGCCATGTCGAAGATGATGAAGGTTTTGTATGAGGATTACTTGGAACAGAAGAGACTGAATCTAGGTGAATATTCAAAGGTCAAAAGTGAAGAAGGAGAGGATCCAAATTCCTCCTGCACCTCCTTCTTCTCCATCATCTTCTTCTTCTTCAAGTTCATGTTCTAAATCCACAACAAGAAAACATGTCCATAAAAATAAACAAGAAATGCCTTTACTTAAGCTTGATGTAAAATTTAAATTACCCATGTATGATGGTGAAGTCAATGCAGAGAGACTTGATAATTGGGTCAAACAGATGGAATTTTAATGCAGTGTGCAACAAATCAAGGATGATACAACTTAGATAAAGTTGGCATCGCTTCGTCTTGTAGGAACACCACTCATCTGGTGGCAAAGCAAGTTGCAAAATGACACACACCAAGTGGGTAATGTATTTCCATCATGGAAAGTTTTTGTTTCTGCACTTAGAAAGCAATTCTATCCTTTGGGTTATAAAGAGAAAGATTTAATTGAATGGAAAGCTCTTAAACTAAGAAAAGGACAAACAATGCAAGAATACACAGATGCATTTTGTAAAATGGAATTGATGTTAGATATTCCTTTACATACCCAAGAAACTCTTATGAAGTATATAGGAGGTTTACCTGCACATATTCGAAACACGGTATTTATGTTTGGACCTACTAATCTTGATGAGGTTTCTGTTCAAGTGACATACATTGAAGTAGGGAAAACATGCGTTGGTGTATCAGGGGAATCATCTTTAAGGAAAGAGGACAAAAGGAAGTGGAATGTCAAGAAGGAAAATTCAGTGGAAAGAAAGGAGGAGAAGCCCTCTTGCAAGCATTGCAAGAAAGAGGGGCATGATGAGGACCGTTGTTGGAAATTGCATCCCGAGAAGAGACCAAAGCGGTTCAAAGAAAGGAAAGGGAGGAAAATAGTTGCAACAACAACACGACCAACATACTTTGGATCAGATTCAAGTGATGAATCAAAAGTCTCATTGGTTGGTTTGACAGGGAAACTTGGTGATGGATATGATTCTAGAAGTACATTGTTTCACTTAATGGTCATTATGAGGTATACTAAGGTCAACACATTGATAGATAGTGGATCTCAATCTAACTTTTAAAATGATATTCAAGATAACAAAACATGGATAGATAAATGTTATTGGGAAGGTGGCAGGCATATAATGAACTAAAAATGAAACAATGAATGGGAAAAAAATAGCGATTATCGTTCTGCTACAAAAAATAACATTTATTAACTTTAAAATCAACATTGCCAATATCTACAAAATTATTTGAATATCCATTGTTTTCCATCCAAAACTTCCAACAATTTTGTTTGTGCCATAACACTCTTTTAAAATTCACACAGAGTACCCACAACCTGACAACAATCGTTTTAAATCCCACAATATAAAACTTAGGTGAAATCAATATGATTATTAAAAAAAACAAATTTCATTTCTCCTTTTTAAACTATCATAACTTTATGTAGGAGATTTTTTACAAAACAATTTAGCTCAGTCATAATCATACAAAATGTCCCAAACATCATGCGAGGAAGAGAAACATAGAAATACCCTCTTTTTGTTATATAATATTCACATCACAACCTCCAATAACAGCTACAAACAAACCAAGATTCAAATCCCCTGCGACTCTGGTGAGCATTGTTTCCATAACATTTCTTTTAAACTCAAAAATAGTTAAAACCACCTCGTAGATCAATAAAAAACAAGCCATAATTTTGTAGGAGACATCAATATTTCCAACTGTTGGGTTGAATATTTGGACAAGAATTTGAAACTAGGTCTATAATATTCGCGTGTCCACATTATCGGATGAGAAAACAAGGTTTGGGACTGAAAAATAGGAACATACCTCAAGGTATGGTTGCAAGCAAAGCCAAATATTTAATTCCTGGAGTGTCTGTAAGATAATACACATAGATCCATCACCTTTTAGAACAGTGGCAAGGATAATACAAAATGACTGCGAGACTTCGAAAGTGCGGATATGCAGTAAGGATACAACACAATAATCACAAAACCGATTGTGGGTCAAACAATTCAACAAAATTTTGAAAATGAATTTTCTTTTATTCATTCGCCTGTGTATTGCAATAGGAGAAGAGGCCAGGAGCAGGCATATAGGTGTAGGGTTTGAAATGTGGGTTGCGGAAAAAGAAAAACCCAACTCTTTTCCTTCAACAAAAAGAAGGATAAAACACATAGGTCACCCACAACATCCAAGATGTGGTTAAAAAAATAAGACTGCACATCCTCCAGGGTGAGGGTGCTACGCAATAGTCACAAGACCCAACAATATATTTCCTTTTATAGAGGAAACCCTAAAAAATAATCATATGAAATGAGAAAAACTTAATCATCTTCACTCACAACTATTTGCCAACTGCCACATCATAGTAATATCACTTTCGCTCCAGGAATATCGAACCACATAATTCAAACATAATAAAATTCCGAACACTATTACCAGTTTGAAACATTTTAATGCCAACATGAAGAAACCTAATTCAAAATGCGAGTTATATGGCCAAAATTCCCACAGTAAATCCATTAAAAGCTTCATACAACAAACACATTCCACATGCAAACTACAAGAGGAAACATAATAATTTTATTTGGAGCAGAGATGACCATCATGAATGGAGAGATTAGAGCTAACATACCTGTGAAAAGAATACAAGAAATCGTAAGAGCACAACTATGTTTCCACCAATGACCAAGCACAATTGAGGCACTGCCAAACAAAGTAGCAAAATGAATGTGAGGAGAAATTGAAGGTGGTATATTTGAGGTAGGGTAAGAACGACGTGCAATAAATGCACGCCACTTCCCTTCTTTTATCATTTATTGCCATCAACCACAACAAAAAATAGAACACTTCCAATTTTCAAACAAAAACTTATTCCAATCATAGAATATCACCATCACATATCTAAATGCATAGAACATAAAGTGCCATTTCCAAATTCAAAGTCGAATCAACCCCTCATATGAACTTCATAACAATAATGTGCCCATTTAACACTTAGCATCAAAATAATATGTCCCACATTCCTCGCTAGTGGGGTATCATATCCAACATAATAAGTATTTTCCCATGCATGCAAATATACCATGAGTGGTGTATTATTGATTTTGAAACAATATATCAAAACCTACGGGTAGCAAGAGTGGACTAATATGTTTAATACAATAAACATTTCTTTTATTTTGAAATCAAATTGCTAGCACCCTTATCATCCATTAGTTGCACATGTAAATAGGTTAGGATTTCCACTCTTATTCTTTGAAACTGTGAATCTTTTTTGTAAGGTAATTAGGAGCGCAAATAAGAAGAGCACTTTCTATCATTGCTTTTATCAAGGGGTCCCACCTATATATATATATATATATATATATATATATATATATAGGGGTGTACAATATTATGAGGTGTACATTCTTCATGGGGTATAAACATGGCTGAAAACAAATACCTATGAAACAAGAAGATAACCAGGCTCCACGACCAACAATCTCCCACTTGGAGACTGGTTGTATATATATATATATGTTTGCAAAGAACTCAAACTTCCATTCGAAGAATAAGCATATACAACTCATGTACCATTTCATATGATTCGTCTTGGAAGATGGACACTTGAAGTTGGAAAAGATACACACTAGAAAGAATCCTGCAAACATGTTAACAAAGGGAGTAACGAGGGAGAAACTGATTTCCTGCTTAGTTTCAGTTGGTCTTCAAGAATGAAGGTCAAGATGAGAAATATTCCATGTCCAAAGTGGAGTATAGTCCATCAGGTACAACAACAGTGGGGTTGTTATGACCAGTCTCCAAGTGGGAGATTGTTGGTTGTGGAGCCTGATTATCTTCTTGTTTCATAGGTATTTGTTTTCAACCATGTTTATACCCCATGAAGAATGTACACCTCATAATACTGTACACCCCTCCACGCAGGCTCATCCACTTGGCTGGGGGGTCCAGGGGCAAGTGGGGGTTCGGGGGAGAAGCCCCCAGAGGAAAAATTTCCCTATAAATGTTTATTGTAATTTCATAGTAAATATGGAACATTCATTATAAGCTCGCATATATGACGGTAGAAGTTATTTTAGGGTTTTTTTTCCCTAGAAGGAAACTCTCTTTTATGAGGCAATTGTATTGTGGTTGTGTATCATTGTGAATATTGTGATTTGGGAGAGGAGACTGTGAGAGAAAGAAGATGAAGTTACATCGGGTGTGTTGTAGGTTGTATCCATTCATTTGAGGGATAATAATAAAGGAAGGACCTGAAAATTTATCTTGTGGATGTAGCCCACCCCAGGTGAACCACGTATATCTGTGTCTCTATTGTATTGTGTATCTTCTATGTTTTATTTCTTCATTTGTCTTATTTTATTGCTTCACGATCCTATTTTTTTGACATATATTAGACTCTAGAAAATAGATTATTTGTTCATCTTGCGCATGTCTAAGAGGGACAAGCTCAATCCACTTATTAAAGTAATCATTGACTTTCAAAGAAAGATATGTCTTGCAGAGGATGAAGGATTGATTGGAGCAATAAAGTTTAGACCCCACTTAGAAAGAGAGAAATATGGAAGGACGAACTGTAAGGGCATGGTAGAAAGACGTTCTTTAACAGTGAATTTTCGGCATTTATCATAGGACCTTGAAAATTTATAAGAATCATGAAATATCAAAGACCAATAATAACCATTTCTTATGATATTAAAAGCAGTAGATTTAGTACAAAAATGGCCACCAATATGGATGACAGATGTTGATGATCCATGTACTTTGTATAATAATTTATGTGCTTCTTCATCATTTACACATCGTAGCAACAAACCATTAGCAGAGCTTCTAAACAAGAAGTCCCCTAAAATGATATAGTTAGAAGCTTCAAGGAAAATTCTCCTTGTACGATAAGGATCCAATTCATTTGGGCACCTTTGATACTATAAATAATACACTAGACTCTTATACCAAGGATGCTTAGATATAGAGAGATTTTGATTTTCAATATAAAATAGCACTGAAAGAGGGTTATCTTGATCATCAAGTTCTTCACTTGGATCAACATGCTGAGCTAAGTGAAGGGATAAGTCTCATCTCTTGATTGTATTTGAAGTCATGATTGTCAAATCATGCTCTTGAATTTTGGTAAGCCAATGTGCAAGTTTTACTAAAAGACAAGTTTGTGAAAGTAGAAACTTGACAACAGGAAAAGGGATTTTTACCTGTGTATGTTTTCCCAAAATAAAATGGAGAAATTTTTCTATAGCTTTGACAAGAGAGAAAGCATGTTACTCAATATGAGAATATTTGACCTCGTCATTTGATAGACTTTGACTCATGTAAGCTACAATGTTTTCATTTTTTTGGTCATCACATTGCAAGAGGATAACATAAATTGCTTTCTTAGTGGCATTGATATATACTATAAAATATTTCTTAAAATTTGGTTTCTCCAAAACTGACGGAAAACTAATCGCCTTCTTAATCCTAAGGAAAGCATTCTCGACATCATCTAGCCAGGAAAATGAATGATCTTGCTTCAAAATATTATGGCTTGGTTTAACCATGACAACAAAATCTACGAACAAATCTACGAACAAAATTAATAATGCCCATGAAATATTGAACTTATTTCTTGGAGGTGGGGGTAGGGAGGTTTAGAATGGCAGTAATCCTCTCAGGATCTATACTTATCCCTAAATCAGAAATAATGTGACCGAGAAGCTTACCCTTCGTGACACCTAAAATAGACTTGGAAGGATTCAAAGAAACGCTAAATTTTTTGTAGCACATGAGAAATTTTCTAAGATGACTGAAATGATCCAACCGGTTTTTAGAATAAACAATCAAATCATCAAGATAAACGTGGATAACATTACCGATTAGATCATCAAAATCTATCTGCATAGCTCTTTGAAAGGTGGCACCTGCATTAGATAAACCAAATGGCATACATTCATAAGAAAATGTGCTCCAACGTACGGTAAATGTGGTTTTATATTATCCATCCTTTTTACCTTAATTTGATTATATCCAGAAAAACCGTCAAGTAAGGACATCATTTGAGACCCTACAACCTGTTGTAAAATCAAATCCATATTAGGAAGTGAAGAATGGTGTTTGATACTTTCCCTGTTTAATGCGCAGAAATCGACACATAATCTGATATGACCAACATTTTTCTGAACAGGGGCCAGATTCGAAACCCATTCTGAAAATTTATCTGGATATATTATATCAGCTTTCAACATTTTTTCCAATTATTTCATAATAATGGCTTCAAGCACAATATTAATAGGTCTTTTCCTTTGCCTAACTTGTTTTTCCTCTTCCTTGATAGGAATGGCATGTTGTATGAGAGTAGGATCAAAACCATGAATATCCTTGTATGACCAGGTAAAAACATCTTGAAACTCATGGAGTAATTCCGTGAATGATCCAGGTGGATATCGGTGGCCACCCACCTTTTCCGACTGGCTCAAAACAGTTTTCTGGCAATTTTGGCAATTTACTATTTTTAGCAGGTTTTAACTTCCGGGGCCATTTTGAGGGCCTAAATGAAGGTTTTTTGA
>ML779371.1:386913-399124 GCA_009831015.1 Picea engelmannii
TTCACTCACCCTCACTTCAATCATAAAGTTATCTTTTAATTTGCATCTCACAAATTAATTTGACTAAGACCCAATTTCGGCAATTTCTCCCCCCTTAGGGCCTAGGGAAGAGAAACACTTGCCTTGGTACATAATTTAACACAAACATCATGCGAGCAAGAGAATAATAGAGCTATCCTCTTTCTGTTATATAATATTCACATCACAACCTCCAATAACAACTACAAACAAACCAGGATTCAAACCCCCTACGACTCTGGTGGGCATTGTTTCCATAGCATTTCTTTTAAACTCAAAAATAGTTCAAACCACCTCGTAGATCAATAAAAAACAAGCCATAGTTTTGTAGGAGATACCAATCTTTCCAACTGTTGGGTTGAATATTTGGACAAGACTTTGAAAATAGGTCTATAATATTCGCATGTCCACATTATCGGACGAGAAAGCAAGGTTTGGGACTGACAAATAGGAACATACCTCAAGGTATGGTTGCAAGCAGAGACAAATATTAAATTCCCAAAGTGATTGTAAGATAATACACAGAGATCCATCACCTTTTAAAATAGTGGCAAGGATAATACAAAATGACTACGAGACTTCGAAAGTGCGGATACGCAGTAAGGATACAACACAATAATCACAAAACCGATTGTGGGTCAAACAATTCAACAAAATTTTGAAAATGAATTTTCTTTTATTCATTCGCCTATGTATTGGAAGAGGAGAAGAGGCCAGGAGAAAACATATATGTGTAGAGTTTGAAACGTGGGCTGCAGACAAAGAAAAACCCAAATCTTTTCCTTCAACAGAAAGCAGGATAAAACACACATGCCACCCACAACATCCAAGATGTGGTAAAAAAAATAAGACTGCACATCCTCTAGGGTGAGGGTGCTACGCAATAGTCACAAGACCCAACTATATATTTCCATTTACAAAGGAAACCCTAAAAAATAATCATATGAAATGAGAAAAACTGAATCATCTTCACTCACAACTATTTTCCAACTACCACATCATAGTAATATCACCTTCGCTCCAGGAATATACAAACACATAATTCAAATAGAATAAAATTCCAAACACTATTACCAGTTTGAAACATTTTAATGCCAACATGAAGAAACCTAATTCAAAATGCGAGTTATATGGCCAAAATGCCCACAGTAAATCCATTAAAAGCTTCATAAAACAAACACATTCCACATGCAAACTACAAGAGGAAACAGAATAATTTTATCTGGAGCAGAGATGACCATCATGAATGTTGAGATAAGAGCCAACATACCTGTGAAAAGAATGTCAGAAAGCTTAAGAGAAGAGCTATTTTTCCACCAATGACCAAGCACAATTGAGGCACTGCCAAACAGAGTAGAAAAACGAATGTGAGGAGAAATTTAAGGTGGTAGCTTTGAGGTATGGTAAGAATGACGTGTAGTAAATGCACGCCACTTCCCTTCCTTTATCATTTAATTCCATCAACCACAACAAAAAATAGAACGCTTCCAATTTTCAAACAAAAACTTATTCCAATCATAGAATATCACCATCGCATATCTAAACGGATATAACATAAAGTGCCATTTCCAAATTCAAAGTCGAATCAACCCCTCATATGAACTTCATAACAATAATATACCCATTTAACACTTAGCATCAAAATAATATGTCCCACATTTCTCTCTAGTGGGGTATCATATCTAACATAATAAGTATTTTCCCATGCATGGAAATATACCATGAGTGGTGTATTATTGATATTTGAAACAATATATCAAAACCTAAGGGTAGAAAGAGTGGACTAATATGTTTAATACAATAAACATTTCTTTTATTTTGAAATAAAATTGCTAGCACCCTTATCATCCATTAGTTGCACATGTAAATAGGTTAGGATTTCCACTCTTATTCTTTGAAACTATGAATCTTTTTTGTAAGGTAATTAGGAGCGCAAATAAGAAGAGCGCCTTCTATCATTGCTTTTATCAAGGGGTCACACACACACACACACACACACACACACACACACACACACACACACACACACACACACACATATAAGTAATAATGCATTGCAACCTA
The DNA here is from genome assembly GCA_009831015.1 of Picea engelmannii. Lineage (NCBI taxonomy): Eukaryota > Viridiplantae > Streptophyta > Pinopsida > Pinales > Pinaceae > Picea > Picea engelmannii. Next base: position 388,996 of record ML779371.1, read on the forward strand.
TTTGCAGGCATGAACAGGTGAACATGGTGCATGAGATGCATGCTATAGCCATTGGAATGCACTAGACAGTTTTGCACGATAGAATTGAGGAAGTTTCCAAATTAGATATATGCTATATGGATATAAGTGTGACTTTACAACAAGGTATGTCGCAGCAGAAGTTGGAAGGATATAAGATAAGATAGGATGGGGTCCTCATGTATAGACATTGAGTCTATGTACCAAATGATCAAGAGTTGAAGATCTTGATATTGTCAAAGATGCATAAGGTTCCTTATGCTAAACATCCAGGTTACCAGAAGACGATTGTCACAGTCAAGAAGTAATACTTTTGGCGAGGTATGAAAAATGATGTTGCAGATTTTATTGCGAGATGTCTCAAATGTCAGAAGGTCAAGGCTAAGCACAAACATCCATCTGGTTTGCTACATCCCTTGCCCATTCATGAGTGGAAGTGGGAAGTGGTGACCATGAAATTCAACGCATAAAGAAATAAACATTTCTTATATTTACATGCGTGAAGTTGTTAAGTTACATGGTGTACCTAATACAATTGTGTATGACAAAGATTCCAAGTTCACCTTGAACTTTTGGAAAGGGTTATTTAAGGGATTTAGAACAAATCTAAATTTCAATACAACATATCACCATGAGACAAATGGTTAGACCGAGAGGGTAAACCGGGTGATTGAAGACATGTTGATGATGTATGTGATGGATAAGACATCCAAGTGGGAAGAATACATTCATTTGGTAGAGTTTTATTACAACAATGGGTATCCAACATCCTTAAATATGAGCCCATTTGAAGCACTTTATGGTAGAAAGTGAAACACACATGTGAGTTGGGATAACCCAACAGATCGCATAGTAGTTGGTCTAGATCTACACTAGGAATTGGAGGAGAAGATGGTAAAGATAAGACAAAATTTAAAGCCTACCCAAGACATGCATAAAATAGTCATAGATAAAGGAATAACCCATAGATAATTTAGAGTGGGTTATCATGTGTTTTTGAAAGTAAAGGCCAGACACATTTCCCTAAAGTTGGGAAAGTTTTCTAAGTTAGCAGCGTGCTATTGTGAGCCATTTTAAATCCTTGAAAGGATTGGTCATGTTGCTTATATGCTTTCATTTCCCGCGTCCTTATGAATTCATAATGTTTTTCATGTGTCATTGCTTAAGACGTATTTACCTGATGCTAATCATGTCATTGATTGAATTGTGATTCAAGTGGAGCCAGAAGGTGGATTTCAAATGCGACTGATTTGCATATTGGATTGGAAAATCAGGCAACTCCAGAATTGATTCATGGAGTTGGTAAAGGTCCAATAGACCTGGTACAGTCTTGAGGATGCAACCTGGGAGCACGAGGGTGCTATGAAAGAAGAGTATCCTAATAATTTTTATGATGTTTGAAATTTTGTATGTACATGTGTGTATGATGCACTGAGGACAATGCATAAATAAGGGGGCGAATATTGTAATGTCCCTGATCCTAAACCCTTTGTAATTGTACATACGTTGGTGAGACGATTATTACCAAGTGTAAATATAATGTATATATAGGTTGGTGCACCATTCATGCTTGATCATGGTGTTGCATGCATCAAAGTAAGTGTGCAAAGAATTGTTATAAAGACAGGGTCCACACATTTTGTGTGTTGCGCGCACCTGGGCAAGTGCGTACATTGTACTGTTTTGCACACACTTGGGTTAGCGTGAGGTAATGACCTGGAAGTGAAAAATACTAATTTATGTGTGTGTGTGTGTGTGTGTGAGTGTGTGTGTGACTGTTTATGTTTTGAGTTCAGAGAGCCTATGTTATTATGAGGCCAGTGAGCTTGGATGCAGATAGGCCAGTGCGCCTATCCATGTAATTGTAATCATGATTATTAATATAATATTACATCACTGCACATTAAATGAATCAAAAGAAAAGGGATGGGGGGCCTAATCGACCGAAAAATGGAAAAAGGGGGGTGATTTGTAAGTCTTGGGGAATATTTTATAATATTTTCGGGAAAAGTATAATCTCAGATATATGTTATTTTATCCTAGGTTCCCGAGGGTAGGGAAAAAATCACTAAGTGGATTAAAGCTACTTTTGGAGGTGACAAGTGTCAAATGGAAGGCATGCAATATATATTGCAGGCTTAGTGTATTTTTGGGATTATGTCATGGGAAAAGATGGAGGATTTGTGAAGAAATTCATGTTGCAGGATCTCGTGTCCAGAAGGGGGTTGGACTGTATGGAAAAAAAGATTATTACCTTATTTGCAACGAGAATGTTGTAAGGAGTTATGGGGCTATATCTAGAGTTTCACTGTCGAAGAGTCAGGTTGACAGATTGTGAGCAGTCTCTCTAGGTGAGAGACTGGATGTTGTGGAGTGGTTGTCAGACTTGTGAGCATACTCTCCAGGTGAGATTTTTGTTGATAGTTGTTCCCTGGTGCACTGAGCATTATTCACAGGGCTTGGAGACTTCATGTATGACATGTTTCTAGTAACCCTAGGAAGGGAAGTGGGGCAGCCGGAGGATTGTTGAGAAGAGAAGGGGAACACTTCCTTGTGTGTGACTATTGCATGGGGAAGGAGGGATTGTGGGATAGTTACAACAGTGGTCACTTAGGACTGGGAAATTTTGTTGTGTTTCAGAACATAGTTGTTGTTAGGAACCCTTTTTTCTGTGGTGGAGTTGTGCACCATCTCGGGGGTGACCTGTTGCTGAACGATTATGAGAAATAATGCCTATGGCTGGGAGGAACATTTGAGTCAAGGCCACAGTTGGTGACTTTCATTTAAGATAAGTGTTCCTTATGTACTTGTCTTGGTTACGATGTGCATTTTTGTATATGTTTGACATGGGTTAAATTCTTGTATGTGTTGCATATAAGTATTTGTTTTTTTTTTTAATTGCTACATGCTCATGTAAGTATGGTTCTTATAGCTTGTATTTTTAGTTATGCATGGATAATACCAATGTAGTTAGTGTTTCCTGTTAAGTTAACTTTGTGATTTTGGTTATGAGCCATCAAAAAGAGGATTGAGAGGTTGGGTGTGCATGATTGTAGTTTTTGTGCATCAAGAGGCTGGAATCCATGTGTCCATTCAAGGAGATAGATCTCGTACAAAGTGAAATCAGAAGTGGTGCATGATGCCTAGTTGGATGTGCATGCAGTTATGTTGTGTGATCAGTTCGATGGTGCATGTAGTGTGTTGACGTTGTTCTGTACATGGGTTGTAAGACCTAATGTTCAGTTTATATAAGACCAAAAAAACCCACCAGACACCGGCCCTTTTGGCATCACCTGCTTGCGCATATGAAGTCTCACCCAAGGTATATATGGGGACTGAAAGAACCAAGCTTCTGCAGTAGTAAGGGAATGGGAGGAAATAATTTGGTTCATTCTTTCTTATTATGTTGTGTGCATAAATCTATTCTGTTTAGTTCTTAACTTACTCATGATTCAGATTCTGATTCTTATCATGTCCCAAATTACTGTATAGATTTGTTACTGTCACAATCATCAATAATTGACCCATACTTAACTATCCTACAATGCATGTAAATAGTATTCTTAACCTAACATAGAAAAATAGACAATACGAGATTCCGTAACATATCTTTATAATTCCTTTATTCATCCTTCTCAACCTTTGACTGCTACATTCAAGAACTTTGGAACTCATTATAGATAAACAATTACAATACTATAACATAACCTAATCTATCATAACCAAACTTCATCACAATAGTACTTAGTTGAACCAACAACAACAACAACAACCCCTAATCTCCCAACCCGTTACATATTTATACCAAAATCTAATGCTAAAACCCCTAATCTATTCATCCCCAAAAATGTCCCATTACAATGCATGACCATCTCAGTTCACCGGTTGTTCGACGCCTTTCTTCTTCTTTTCAACCTTCATGCTGCTTTTCTGTTGTTCTTCTATTTATGGAATGTTTAGCTGTCATTCTCATGTTATGCTTTATTATTCGATATTTATTATTCGATCTGCGTGATGTCTTCCTTTTGTGCACTTTCCTGCTGGATGTGCCTTAGCTGCGTGCTTTCTATCTTTCCTTTTTCTTCCACTAACTTTTCATATACTTAGGATTTTTCCTCAAAACTTGATCAAAACTACAAAAGCTATTTTTAAGACTGCCTATCCAATAGGCCCCCAACACTCACTTGTGGCTCATCTTGAGCCACTCAGGCCTGTTTCCTTCTCTTTCATGACAAAATGAAGTTTTGAGAGGCAACCTTTACTCCCTCTACCTCTTTGATGATAGCGAACTTTGTTGTTGTTATCTCCTCTGCTCCTTGTGTGATCAAGTTTGTAAGTTTTTCCTCTTCCTCCATGGCTGCTTGCTTGACCCTACCTTGTACCATAGCCAAATCTCCAATTACCCACAATTCCTCTTCTTGCAGTGGTCCCAATATTTGTTTCTGGATCTTTTGTTGATCCCTCATTTTCTCCACTTCTACCTATGCCTTCTGTTGAGACAGAATGTCTATCATGCACACTATGGGTGGTAGTGTAGCCACCATTTATGCTACCTATTGTGCATGTTCTTACACTACCCTTAGCTTGGCATCTATGACCTTCATCTTTGGGTCTTATATCAACTCTATCCACACCCGTGCATTCTCCTCACAAATTTTCACGCACTTTCCCTCAATCTTTTTGATGTTGGAAACTACTGTGGTTATCATTCTCTTTCTACCTTCATGCACCTCTGGTGGCGATCCTGACATGCTCCTTAGCTTTAAATATTCTATTTGTGATCAAAATCCCTTAATGACTTCACAATAATCTACAATTTTCCTCCATAGTCTCTTCGACTACTAGGGGAACTTATGGAATTTATTTATACAACTTTTGGACTATTTCTTGTGTCTTCTTCGCCATGCTCTTGGCTTCATCCTTTTCCATGAATTCATTCTTGGATTTCTCCTCCTGTTCCTTATGCTTCTTCGCAATAATCCTTATAGTTTCTTCCTTTTCCCACTTGAAGGCCTCTTCCCACCTAATGGAGGCCTAAGTCCGGACGATGGCTTCAGGGATCATGTTTCTCATGGAAACCTCATCACTTCTATTAGAAAAAATAATTATGTTAATCCTCCTCTTCTTGTAATTGTCTTCTCTATCGATAATCTGTTGAGGTTTCTTGAACCCGATACCATCCTCCTCTTTGCCTACGCCCCTTGGTAAATCCTTCAGGTTCAGTTTGGTCGTCGTATAAGAAGCCAATTTCTGGGAAAATTCTCTTTTAGTGGGACCCTGATCCATTTCCTTCTCATTTACTATAATGAAACATTCGTAACCCCCGAACCTGTTACTGATTTCGTTCAAATATGCGTGCAAATTTACATTGGAAGTGATGTAAGCATCTGCATCTGATATGCTCTCAACACATGAGTATTTTTCCCTATCCAACTTTAGAATTGGTTGTTCATTGGTAATGTCATGATCCACAAACTTGAGGCCAATAGTATTTCCAAGCATATCTTCTTCCCTACTCATCCCAGGGGGGACCGATGGTACTGCTAGCATATATTTCCCCATTCATCTTTGGTGATAGGTTCCTGAGCTGGCACTGTGTGTGTTCTCTAGAAACTATATCTCAACTTTGTTTTCCTGTTCACTTGGGCTCGCTCTTATTATCTCTCATTGATATGCACGAATGATTTACACTTAACGATCTTCTTATGTTTTTGTGATTTTGTGCCGACCCTACCTATCCCATACTACCTTAACTAACTTGTCCAATCTACCATTGTGGTTGCTGAGTTGTTCCTTAATTTCATCTTGATTACAAAATCCATTGTGTGATTTATCTCTCGTACTACCGATCTGTCGTGATTTCCATCGAATTTTCCCATTTAAGACTTATCCGACGCTTTTATGACCTGTCACTCTCGTTGTGTAACCATTATTTCCATGCTTTATTGTTTTAACGGTCTTGTCATTTCCCAATTGCACATTGGTTCATTGTTGTTTTATCTGTATGCATCATAGTCTGTCTCGTTTGTGTCTCATCTCCTAGTTTGGAGTAGTGCTATACTGATGTGTGATGACCATTTGTTTTGAGCATGTTCCTATGCCTTGGTACTTGAACACTCTTTTTTTTTCCCTATTTATACTTCTTATTTGTTTTTCCTTCTTTTTGTTGCCTACTATGATACAACTACTATAATACATGTATTTCGATGCAACCCAAATTACTGTGTAGCCTATCGGCTATCTCTATATAGTTTCAATCGACTTCCATTCACCATTCCTTCCAAGACTTCTCCATTCAAGGTTTCCAACTACGAAACACCTGTCTCTGTTAGTTTTTGAATCACGTAAGGTCCTAACTAGTGCATTCAAAACTTCCCTGGATGTTGCATATACTTGTTGTCGTACAATAGTACCAAATCTCCGTTTTGAACCTTTTTGTTTTTTAATTTGTCAATCATGCGAGGCCTTCTCTCTAGATTTATGAACCTGCTGATGGAATCCTGCTACAACCCAATCCTCCTCAAGTTGTACTAACTGTGCCAACCTCTCCTGTATTGCGCGTGTATCTTATATCTCTGTGATTACTGCAATGCGCATGCTAGGAAAAATAAACTCCATTGGAATTACAACTTCTTTCCCATAGAACAACCTAAAAGGTGTTTGTCCTGTCAATTTCTTACTTGTAGTCCTGTAAGCCCATAATACTGTTGGAACTCTTAAGTCCCAACCATCTCTCCCTACATTGCAAATATTTTTCAAGGAATTCTCCAAGATCTTATTAAAATATTCCACGATTTGATTGGCCTGAGGGTGATATGGGGTGGCCTTTTGATGATGAATCTGGAACTCAGTCAATGCTGCAATTGTTTTGTTTTAAAATTGTGTCCTATGACCACTGAGTAATATGCACGGACATCCAAACCTTGTGACTACATTTTTGAACAGAAACTGCCCAACAATTTCCACAATAAAGTCTGTAATGGGGGTTTCTTCTACCCATCTTGTCAAATACTTTGTCTTAGTAATGATGTACCTTTCCCCTGATTCTCTTTCTTGTGGGTTAATTGTCTCCACAAATTCTATGGCCCATTTCTCAAATTCTTGCAATGTAACCTGTGGATTCAAAGGTATTTTGTCCCTCCTAGATGGATTTTTCACTCGTTGGAATACATCGCATGAATGACAGTATTCCTTCACATCCTTGTGAAGTGTCAGCCACCAAATCCATGCATATAAATCTTCTATGTGGTTTTTCTCCCTGCATAATGTCCTCCAACAATTCCATCGTGTGCTTCTTCAAGTATTACTGTCCTTTCATGCTCCGACACACAATGTCTCAATATTCCATCTGCACCCATCTTTTATAAGTTCCCTAGAATAAACTGATAATATGTTACTTTCACTACCATTTTTTTCTTCTGTGCTATATTCATCTGGGATGGAGCCATGCATGTGTTTAGAAACTGTACGATGTCCAAAAAATAATAATAGACTATCCTTGCTGCAAATAATTGCACATTTGGGAAGATTTCATTTAAATTTCCTGCATCTTCCCCTGGCAATATGCATGATAGATGATTTGGTCCTGCATTCAACTTCCCCAGTTTCACAATGACTTCAAAGTTTTATTCTAGAAATAATAAGAGCCACCTACATATTCTCCCCCCCAACACTGGCTTGTGGACTAAGTATTTTAATTCAGAATGGTTTGTATACATATTAAAGTGAGACCCCAATAGATAATTCTTGAATTTCTATAGTGCATAGACCATCGTCAATCCTTCTCATTTTTTGGTTGTATAGTTCTTCTATGCTATATACAATTTCCTACTTGCAAAATAAATTGGGTGATCTATGTCTCCTTCCCTTGGCTGGGATAGTATTGTGCCCAATGCTATGGACGGTGCATCCACCTGTACATGAAACTCTTTGTTCCAATCTAGAAAAATTAAAATTTCCATGGTCACCAACTTTTGTTTCAGGGTGTCCAACCCCCTTTGACAATATTCATACCATTGAAACTTCGCTTCCTTCTTTAGTAACTTCTTTATCGGTGCTTTGATTTGCACATATCCCTTGGTAAATTTCCTATAATAACATGTATGACCCAACGTCTCCCTCAGCTGTCTGACTGATGTAGGTGGTTCTAACTCCAAAATGACTGCAATCTTAGCTAGATCTACCAATAGTCTATTTTTGCACACTATATGTCCCAACATAATTCCAAATCATGCACAAAAAATGCACTTTTTCAAGTTCAAAAAAATATGACACTGCCTGCACCGATCCAACATAAGTCTAAGAACTTCTATGTGATCCTTCAGTATATTAACCATTGTCAAATCATCCAAGTAGACTTCTAGGAACGTATGGATGGACTCCTTGAATTATGAAAATACTGTGATGGAAACAATTGCAGGGGAATTCTTCAATCCGAAGGGCATGATCATGTACTGATAACTTCCCCATTCTTTCACAAAAGTGGTCTTGTGTCGATATTCCTGCGTGATCCTTATCTGATGGTACTAAGAGAATCCATTTGTAAAAGAGTAAGTTTCCTGGCCTCCTACGTTCTCCAGTACCTCATCCATAAATGGTGTTGGAAATGGGTCATGTAAGCATGCGTCATTTAACTTCCTTAGATCTACACAGATCATGATTCCTCCTGTATACTTGTCCTGTACCACCATTATACTGATCCACTCAGATTCTTCTATGGTTCAATGATTCATGTGTCCAACATCGTATCTATTTTATCTTTTTCCTTCTCCTTATACCTCGGCTTTAGCCTGTAAGGCCTTTGGCGCACTGGCTTATCTCCTGGTTTCAGTGGGATCTTCATCTCGCCTAAGTCTCCAACTATTCCCTTCATCTCTAAAAAAGTCTTTGGAAATAGGTCCTAGTATTCCCGCAATAAGTTTTCAATCTTCTCAATTGTCTCCTCACTCCAATAGTTCTCTATCTGCACCAACTTGGGATTCTCTGTCATCCCAATGGTTACCTTCCACGTCTTTATAGGTTATGTATATGCAACGATTTTGAGCTCTGGTCCTTCTATGGATCATTCTCCTTCTGTCTCAAGTATCTGTACATTCCTAGGATCCTCTTCATCATATTCTTCCTTGGATACATTATAGGATTCCAGTAGCTCACAAACAATCATCTTAGCTTTGTGCTCGCCGCATACTGGGATTACTTCCATCGTCTCTTCTTCCAAGAAGATATTCATTTGAATATCCTATAGTGCTGCATCTATGGATGGGGATTCATGTTCAAATGTAAACGTGATTTTTAACCTCTGGATCAGTTCTTCCCATCTTGTTGTCTCCCCCCGTATTTCCAACTCCAAATACCACTTCTTCAAAATTGTGTCCAGTGTGTGTTTAAACCTATGCATCCACTCTGTCTCTGGTGTTGAACCCCACAAATCCATACACTATTCCAAATGACTTGCTATGTCACTCTCCCCTATATATTTCTGTGCAATGTTTTCTCCCTCAGTTCCAAATCTTATTTGCATTAGTCTCCTGCATTGTAACCAATCTTTCATTTCCTCTCTGTGTGCATCCCACCATCTGGATGGTGTCTCTTTTAATACCAAATCAAGTTCTAAGAACCTTTTATATTTGGGTACCTACAAATCAAATGATTTTAAAAACATACTTATATAATTTAATCCATCATACCTAGGCAATTTACACAACTCTGTTCCAATCTAGCGCACATATCAGTTGATGCACGCACATTGTCTAGTTGACACTTTGTGCATTCTATATTGCCAATGCTCTAGACCTTCTTCATAATCTGACGCAGATGAAATGATACTTTGCCAACTCAATGCACCATCTTCTATCACATTGACATGATCCTCCATCTGTGTAGTCATGTTATATAAATTGTCAATGTCATTCCCTCTTGCTAGTTCTATGTATCTCTTTCCTTATGATGGGTCCAAGGGTGAAATATATTGTTGGAAAAATACTGAGAGGGGGGGGTGAATCAGTGTTTTGAGCTATTAACAATTTTTCACTTTTCTTTTACTGAAAAATATTAGTCTACTTTATAGAGACCAATTATTGTATATTCTTATGAAAACAGTAGTGCATCCAGG
>ML779371.1:408053-439115 GCA_009831015.1 Picea engelmannii
CTGAACTGTTGAATCTTCCTGCCACCTGTCATTACTTGGTTGTGCCACGTGTCATCACGTGGTTGTGCCACCTGTCATCACGTGGTTGTGCCACCTGTCAGTCGGGATTTCGCATATCGCGAAATCGGGATTTTCGTTGCATTATTTTCTTTGCATGTTGAAACCCCGATCCCCGAAACTCCGATGGCTTATCGCCCTCGCTTCGTTTGCAGATCTGACGGCTGTCGGGTATCTGCTTCCAATCTGACGGCGTAGATCACTTCTTCTCCATGCCAACAACTGCACTTAACATCTGTGCAGGTTTCTCCCGATCCAGCAGCTGTCGGGATTTTCGAGTGAGATCCGACGGCTCTCGGTCTCTTTCCTGTGCTCCTTGCACGTAAAAGAGCGCTATGCCTCCTGAGCTTATTCTTTTGTTTGTCTGTCATCTTGTAGGACATGCCAACAATCCTTTGTACATACATGCCATTTTTATTGCTGTACTTGCCATCAATGACAAGTATATGCTACCTGTTAATCATTTCCAACATATATTTCAAATCTCCAAATTCAAATATCATCTCCCTCCTCTTCAATTTGATGATCACTTGTTTATAAAAATCCCATTCCATTCCCATCAGTGTTGGATATGGTAGAATATTGTCCACAATATCAATAACTTCAAAGTATACCATGCTTTGCACCCCATCTATGTTCATAGGTACTCCTGTCAACCGACCAATCAGAACTATTTTGTGCCAATTTGCTAGCCTTAGATGAACATGAGACCATACCAACTTGGGTTTTCCCATCATCTCCCATTTTTTCTTAGGTAACACATTCATGTCAGACCCTAAGTCCAAAATAATATTATCCACATCATACTCTCTAATCTGCACAGTGAATTTGAATTCTTCATTGGTTTTCTTCCTGCGCAGTACCCGATTTACCATCGTTATGTGACACGAGTTTCCCTTCCTTTTGTGCAATGATCAATCATGTTGTATAATGTATTCAACACAACCTTATCTTTTATTATCTTTACACAATTTATCAAGAATTGTTTTAGCATACTTACCTTCCCCGTTTGCTTCTCTGTCATTGTGTGATCTTCTTCATGAGGTGTCACTAATGTTGATGCTATGTAATCCATTCCAAGTACTTCTTTCCTTGCCCTTTGATATTTCTCCTTTTTTTGCTGAGGATCAAAGGTTGGTATGGGTCCTACTGAATTTCTTACCCATTGTTTCATTTTCTTTCCTTCATATGTCCTACTGGTCCTTGTTTTATCTCCTTTACGTGTAAAAATGGATACTTTGGGTCCTTCATTGAATCTCTCAGTTGATATCATTTGCACATTCTGATTTCGATTCGGGTTATGGTTTCCTCTAGCATGCCACTTCACAACTAGCTGGGGATAGTCTTTTGTTGAGTGATCCAGTGCTATGTAATATATGCATGTGGTACATGGATTCTAGAAGTCATGGTTCAAATGTCCAGGTTGATTATAATTTTAACATATAATCGATCCTCTTCCTCCTTTTCCACAATTCCCTCTACTACATCCTCGACCAAATTTTCCTTCGTTCCCTTGATTGAAACCTCTTTAATTTTTTTATTGTGGACCCCTCGCTTCTTTTGCAACATTTTCTTCCCGAATCATATACATATAGGATGTGCACTCCCTCATTAAGTCGAACGTGTGACAATCCTTCTCCTCGTGTCGTACATATTTGCAAAAAATGAAAAACAAGTTCTTTGGCGTACTATGGTACTTATGTAGTAGTGGAAACTCAGTTGGGTGATGGCCCCATCTCTTACATCTCTCACAGTATCATCCTATTGATAATGGATTTAGTTCTCCTGTCGCCAAATATTGCACGAATATTGGGCATTCGTCCTTGTTATGGCCTTCGGTCCTACATTTTGTACACCAGACTTGATCATGTGTCTCCTTTCCCTTTGTTAGTTCTGCCAATTGAATTGTCAATGTAGTCAACTACATCTGAACTTGCACCATTCCTCCACTGTCTCCCACCGAAGATGACTCTAGTTTCATTGCAATCTCTAGTGCCTTGGGATGCGATGCAACCTTCTACTAGATCAATGGCCTGGGAATGTGTGGCAGAAGCCTTGTAATAAACCATTCTTGGTGCTGTTGATTTGGGATATGGAAAGTCAATCTACCGATCACATCCTTAAATATCTGGTTGTAATCCCATACCGGCTCTATTTGTACTTGTTTTATCTCCTTCAATTCTATGATGTACCGCGACTCTGACTTTGGCTTCTTGAACTCCTTCAGTAGTGATTTTTTAATCTCTGTCAACATCTTGTCCTGTCTTATAGGCATGGTTCTATGTATCTTCATATACCATACTGACGCACAACCTATAAATGTGGTTTCTAAATGCTCAATATTCACAACTTCATCCTGTACGTTATTTGTGACCCAAATCACCTCACAAACAAACACTATTCTAACTACTGCTACTCAGTCCTCCTTGGCTAACTACAATTTCTTTTGGAAAATATTCAAACATTACTTCTAATTGTGGTGATGCATGGGGGTCATGGATTCAACACAGGATCTTGTCTGAGTAGGAATTGTTGGCTCTTATATTATCAGAATGGACTGGAATTCCTCTTCTTCTCCCCCTACGTATGGTACCTCCACAATTCATACTAGTGCACAAGGTTCTCTCCCCTCTGGCTCAATGCACAACTCTCTTCTCTCAACCTCAAAATTTTTCCTCTTGTACCTTCTCCCTCTATGTACCTCCTCCCACAAAGCTATTCTACGATGCATGCAAATAGTATTCATAACCAAACATAGAAAAACAGACAATACAAGATTCTATAACATATCTTTATCATTCCTTTATTAATCCTTCTCAACCTTCGACTGCTACATTCGAGAACTCTGGAACTCAGTATCAATAAAACATTACCAAACTATAGTATAACCTAATCTATCATAACCAAAATTCATCAGAATAGTACTTAGTTGAACCAATAACAACAACAACAACCCCTGATATCCCAACCCATTACATATTTATACCAAAATATAGGGCTAAAAACCCTAATCTATTCATCCCAAAAATACCCATTACAATTCATGTCCAGCTCAATTAACTAGTTGTTTGACACCTTTCTTCTACTTTTCATCCTTCATGCTTCTTTTATGATGTTCTTCTATTTTTGGAATGTCGAGCTGGCATTCTCTTGTTAAGCTTTATTTCCTTGCTTTATTCTTCAAGATTTATTCTTCGAGTTGCGCACTGTCTTCCTTTTTCGCACTTTCCTCCTTCCGTGCACTTTATTGTTGGATGCGCCTCAACTGCGTGATTTCTATCTTTCATTTTTCTTTTGCATACTTTTCATATTCTTAGGATTTTTCCTCAAAGCTTTATCAAAAATGCAAAAAATGTTTTCAAGACTACCTGTCCAACACAATGTCTGAGTTATTTCCACTACTTTAAGATTGTATTAGAAAGAGTATGTTGCTTCCTCTTTTATATTTGTGTATCACGACTCAGTTTGGGATGAGCACGTTATTTCATGTGATATTGTGTAGACTTTTGGGTAAAGGTAGCAACTGCGCAGTGAAGTTTTAGAGTAACATGGTTTAGTAGTATGTTGGGGATGTTACAGTTGGGTTGATTTGTAGCTACAAAATTTGAGGTTGTGCGATGTGGCCCAGCCTAGGTTGATTGGGGATTTTATAGTTCTAATGTTGGCTCGCCACTTGGGAAACCAATCCAACAACAAAACAATTGCTTCTTCAGGATGACTGCCTGGGATATAAAAAAAAATTGTTATCATTTGTACAATGTCTATTAAAAAACTTATACTCATTGCTAATTATATTTCTATCTACTTTCTAAGGATTGGCATCCTAGCTACTATAACTATACAAAATATTAGCATCTAGAAAACAAAGCATTGCAAATTAAAGAGTAGAGGAGGGAATATCATCCTATGGAACCGGGGGGATATGCTCATTGAGGTCACTGAAGCTGAGACCGGTCTTGGCTACCATGAATTAATTTTATTGCCAAGAACTTGTAGTTGTAACTGAATATACTCCAACTACATAGAAATCTCGTTATGGGAAACTACTATTTCCGTTAAGGCTTTGCTCATAAGAGTTTTGATGTGCCAGTATAAGTCGTTAGTGCATAAATACTTAGTCTCCTAAGAATTAGTGGAACCTGTGTCAAATATAGAAAACATTAGATCAACAACGGGGGTCATACTTCTCTCTTGGGCAACCTCAGCTTCTGGACTGTCCATTGCGACCTTGGCTTATGGAGCGGTATGAGTGGAGTAGATTTCAACAACCATGATCGCTTCTTGATGAGCACGAGAGAGTGAAAGACGAACACATCAGGCCTTATCTTCACATGCATATCTTGACGTGTCCATTATGCCTATTCTATTTGTTTTACCTTTGTTGATTCACCAATGTAAGATATGACCAAAGTTGATAGTGCACCTCGAGGTTGTCTAGTTGCTGAGCTGAATTTTGAAGCTACGAAGTTGTAGAATCAACAGGGTCGAATGTCAAATCCTTCTATATTCTATTCTCATATTTCTCGTACCAAGATCATTATGATTCCTTGAATTACTTGTCGTCGGGCTGAATTCCTCAGAGTCAGGGCTGAGAGGGTGGTGGCTATGGAAGGTCGTCATCTTCATCTTAGCTTCAGTATGGCCATGATTTGTGACACAGTGAGGTATCCATTCTTGTGTGATCAGATCTAATCGTGGATAAACGTCTTTACCGAGGTTTAAACCATTCCCAATTGCTAGCCAAGACAAAGTTAATGAGTCCAACATCACATTAAAGCATTACATGAGTAGGTGGGTGGGTGTGTTTGTGTGGTGCAATGGGACTTGCACCAGGTCACCCTGTGGAATCCATAGGCATGAGAGGGTACTCTTCACTACGAATTGTCACCCGAATCAGGGGAATAATAGTGATATTATCGTTATTGATGATTTTATTATTATTATTTTGTAATTACTATTCTATAATATTTAATGAGAGTCATGATTATTATAAGTCTATGTTAGAGCATATTGATGATGAGTGGAAAAACCATGTATATATAAAGCATAATTGTGAAATTTTATCGCACTAACATTTAATTAATTTCACACCATAGAAGCAAATAAGCATGTAGGTTTAAATGCAATGATGAAATTTTAAATTAAATCATAAAATAACTATGTAATTTTATTTGTTTATAAACAAGTGGCATTATAACCTTAGAGAAATGTGAAATTTGTAAACATTTTTGCATAAATAAAATATGTGCACATATAATGGAATGAAATGAATTTGACATCATAATTTGATTGAATTGTTGTTAGTTCACTCCGCATATTCGTGCATGTACATATGATAAGATTAGATCAATTAAGTTTATCAATATGCAAAAAATTAACACAAAAGTAAGTTAATGGTACTAAAAGATTACATTAGAGAATTATAAAAAATTAAAAGTATATCAAAATAAATAATTGCAAGCATACCAAAATCGTAACTACAATCATATATATTATTTATTAACCCAAGTTCAATGTTCTTATAAAATCAACAACTTCTACCTCTTCTTTGTTTTATGCCAAGATAGATCTTCGTCTTTGTTCATAATAATTTGTGTGCCCTATAGTTGAACATTAATATGCACATCATCGAATGAATATGTACCATGAAAAATGTAGTTCATTAGATTCAATTACTGATCCAGAATTGGATCTCGGGACCAAATTGGGTCCAGGAAGGCCTAAAAATCAAAGTTCTTAGAATGGCTTCAAAATGGACGTGTGCGTAGGACTCGTTGATACAAACCCAACACAACTTGAACGGGCTCAAATAGACGTCATATGCTCAATATATCGTGGTATGTTCATTTGGCCAAACATGCAAAACAAATGATGATTGTACAGTCCGTATAGTCCGTACAATGCCATGTGGAAGCTGACTGTATAGACCATACGGTCGTACAACTGACATGGCAGGGTACAGTTGGCGCTGATGTGGGTAGGTACATGTGGACGAATAAGACCGTGAAATGTGGCACCACTGCAAGGGTGACACATGGAACGATGCTGACATGGCAGGTATGGTCAACATGCTGTCTGGGTTGGAAGTGGAATAATGGTGTCTCGACACATGGCAGGTTATTTGGGAGAATAATGTGGTGCCATGTGGCACCCCTCCATTGGCTATTTGGTATTGTAAAAGTTTGTGGTTCAACGAGATTCGAACATGTGACCTATGGTCCGGGTCAAAGCGCTTTGGGCAGGGCCAGGCTACCAACCCGCTCGCATTATTTCTTATTATGTTTAGTGGCAAAGTTTTAATTAAAGTGTTATGGTGGGCATGTTGGTGGAAAATAGGGTTGGGGCCTAGCCCCAACCCTGACGCATCCATAGAGCCTCAAATGGGACCACAATTGTTATACATTTGTGCACGCATTTGGTTATAGGTACAACCCTCATCGCATAAGACCATCACCATATAACCACAACATATACCTTATGGCGGGTTAATACTTAAGCCCCAGCTCCCTGATGACCACTCCATGTGACTTGTACATATGCCCCTATGTTATATCGTTTGGCGGATGTGTAGGCTTGGCTCTCGGTCGGTCGGGCTAGCCTGTCGACCAAGGCACGGTGTGACCAGAGCTTATCAACTGAGGTTTTAACAACTTGGGGTCACGTGGAGACATAGCCCTTGGCCATATGGACTTTCACATATAAATGGGAGCCGAGATAACAAGGAGCCAGTGCACTAGGCCACATGGAGGCACATCATATGCCCAGGAGCACGAATTTTGGGGGTTGCTCCCTACATATTTGCAAAATTGGGTTTTTTAACTATGTAATATCATTTTTATGATTTTATTCAATAATGTTTAGAGATTTTTGGTCAATATTGGGGGATATTGGGCCCTTTTTGAGGCCAGATCTTGGGGAGAAGTTGGGAGGTTGTTACCCACTTCTAGTATATATAAACCAGAGGTTCTTGGAGCCATGGAAGAGGTTCAGAACAAGTTTATGGTGAAGAATTATTGAGCCAAAGCCATTTTTATGGAGGGAAGCCATTGAGGAGAGAAACTTTGCAGACCATTTCTGGGACCTCTGTTCATCTGTTTTCAGTGCCCTCGGTTTTGTTGGGTTCTAGAGATCTGGTAGAACAATACCATATCAGTTTGTAATCCTTTTGGAACTATTATGATGTACATTTAAAGCTTCAAACATAAATAAGAAAGCCTCACCCACTGAGACAAAGGGCCGGATACGTAGGCGAGATTGTCGAACTCCGTTTTCACTTTGGTGTTTTAGGGTTTGTTGTTCTTCATGCTTATGTTCAGATATGTAGATTTCTTAATGGCTACTATGTTTCCTCTTTCATTATTCCTCTTTCATTAGTTTCCTAAATGGTAAAATAACTCATGCATAATAACTCAGCCATTATCGTTTAAACAATCCTTTTCGGATCAAGTCGTATCAAAGCTAGTCGACATTTGGTTTTTGAGTTTGCATCATTACCAGTGAAAAGCTGAATCATGGTGAAGGTGAGCTTGTTGAAGAGAATCCATTGATTTTATTGAGAAATATAACTTCTCAAAGAGAGAATATGGCATCGAAAGAGGGACTTTCTCAGGATGAGAAAGAGTTTCGAAAAACTTTCTTTGCCATGTTGGAGATGATGAAGGTTTTGTATGAGGATTACTTGGAACGAAAGAGACCGAATATAGGTGAATATTCAAAGGTCAAAAATGAAGAAGGAGAGGATCCAAATTCCTCCTTCACCTCCTTATTCTCCATCATATTCTTCTTCTTGAAGTTCAAGTTCTAAATCCACAAAAAGAAAACATGTCCATAAACATAAACAAGAAATGCCTTTACTTAAGCTTGATGTAAAATTTGAATTACCCATGTATGATGGTGAATTCAATGCAGAGAGACTTGATAATTGGGTCAATCAAATGGAGGTTTAATGCAGTGTGCAACAAATAAAGGATGAGACAACTCAGATCAAGTTGGCATCGCTTCGTCTTACAGGCACAACACTCATTTGGTGGCAAAGCAAGTTGTAAAATGGCATTCAACAAGTGGGTAATGTATTTCCATCATGGAATTTTTTTGTTTCTGCACTTAGAATGCAATTCTATCCTTTGGGTTATAAAGAGAAAGATTTAATTGAATGGAAATCTCTTAAACTAAGAAAAGGACAAACAGTGCAAGAATACATAGATGTATTTTGTAAAATGGCATTGATGTTAGATATTCCTTTACTTACCCAAGAATCTCTTATGAAGTATATAAGAGGTTTACCTACACATATTCGAAAAATGGTATTTATGTTTGTACCTACTAATCTTGATGAGGTTTATGTTTAAGCGACATAGATTGAAGCAGGGAAAACAGGGGTTGGTGTATCAAGAGAATTTTCTTCAAGGGAAGAGGACAAAAGGAAGTGGAATGGAAAGAAGGAAAATTCAGCGGCAAGAAAGGAAGATAAGCCCTCTTGCAAGCATTGCAAGAAAGAGTGGCATGATGAGGACCGTTATTGGAAATTTCATCCTGAGAAGAGACCAAAGTGGTTCAAAGAAAGGAAAGGGAGGCAAACAATTGCAACAACAACATGACCAACAGAATTGGGATCAGATTCAGTTGATGAATCAAAACTCTCATTGGTTGGTTTGACAGGTAAACTTGGTGATGGATATGATTCTTGAAGTACATTTTTTCACTTAAGGGTCATTATGAGGCATACTAAGGTCGACACATTGATTTATAGTGGATCTAAATCTAACTTAATTTAAGAGGAATTGGTTAAACAGTTGGGATTAAACACTCAGATGCATCATAAACCTTACACACTTAAATGGATAAGCAACAATCATCAATTGCACGTAACAAAGCAATGCACATTAAAGTTTGCAATTTCATCTAAGTTTGTGGACGAGGTAACATGTGATGTGGTGCCACTCAATGAATGTGGAATAGTCTTAGGCAATCTTTATTTGTATGATCACAAAGCAATCTTCTAGAGGGAAAATAATCAATATCACTTAATCAAAGAAGGTCAATAATATGATGTTCATGCATATCATTTTAAAGAAAATAAATCTCTTCAAAAAATGAAACAATTAAGAAAGGCAACTCATGCAAGAAACACACCTATAATTGTTTGAAATAAAGTAATTGATCTTAAGCAAGAACATGAGATGATTGTAGAATGGAAGATCAATAACACTTTGCTTCAAGATAAGCTAATGTCGTGCAAGTATTACAAACATATTAGCTCATTTGCAGTCATATTTCTGATTTTATCATTAGTAATGTTGTCAACATGGATGATAGTGGCTTCAATAAGATGTGACAGAGTACAAGTGGCTAACAATATGTTGTCAGTTATTGTAACATCCCTAGCCTCACATCGGTCGGGACATGCCACTCCTCATACGCTTTACTTAGCTCTGAAACAATCTTTGTAACATTCCCAGCTTTCAAACAGGCCAGGCCATGCTACTCTTGAACACTCTTTCATGCTCAGATACCAATTTGTAACTTCCCCGACCATTCATGCCAGGCCACGCTACACCAGAGAACACATCCGTTCTTTGTGCGGAATGTATTGTAACATACTTAACATCCTAACTAAGTTATGTCTCATATAACTTTCTAACTGGATGTAATTAAAACATATGCACAGACATAAATCTTGCGGAAGATTAATATATATAAAACGTGAATAGAAAAATACGCTATGTAAATGCATGAATTCACACTGAAATAGCAGTAAACATATACATGCAATACCCATAAGCATACATACAACTATAATCATGCATAGGATAAACCCATAAAAATAACACGTGAATAACAATGCAACATGTAAATTAATCACACAATTGACACTTATCTTTGTGAGAATATCACCAACTGCGTGCAGACCTTCCACAGACCTCCTAGCCTTAGACCACACTGTTCATCACTCTCAATAGTGAGTCACCCCTAAGCTGGGACTAAACTCCACCCGGGTAAAGGGGTTCCTAACAGGCTAAAGGCTCATGAACAACATGAAAGACTCTATCTCAGGTGCTCACTCAACTAACAACCTACAGTCTCTCATTCCCCACATGCCTACCCCACCCAAGGAAGTGTTCCCCTTCTCTACTCAACAGTCCCTCGGTTTCCCCACTTCCCTTCCAGGGCTTCAACAATAGGCCGGATAGGAAGTCTCAGAGCCTTGCAGCTGTAGTTCAGCACCTTCGGGAAATCAATCCCCAACAATTCTCTCACCCAAAGAATTGCTCACAGGCCTGAAAACCCACCTCTTCAATATCCCACGGGCCTGAAAACCCGCCTCTTCAATATCCCAAAGGCCTGGCAACCCGCTTCTTCAATCCCACTCCCAAGCTAATCGTTACCCAACAAAAGGCTCTGGATACAGGTTCAGGTAAAGTCATGAAGATACAAATGATAGCTCAATGGTTGCCAATATTCCTGGATGATTGACTGTATATCTCAGTGATGGATGAATCAGGGGAAAGATGATGGTCCCAATGATGGAGAGTCCCCGAAATGAACTAAGTCCAACAATATGTATGCATGCCCCCAACTTGACACGTGTCATGTTGGAAGTTACTTTGGCCCACTTGGCACCAACTTAGAACTTAGGATAACATAATTATCCATACTTTATGATTTAAGAAATATTAATATAATATTCCTTAACTTAGCCCCTTCCCTTTCCCCAACTAGTGGAGTTTAGTCCCCCATCTCTTTTATCGTGGTCGGTCTGCGTGCAATGATGTATTTTATATTAAATATGAGATATGTACAAAAATAGGTGCACTGGCCTTTAACATATAGGCTCTCTGGCCTAATCAAAACATAATCATCCTAGCTTATAATACTGGCTCACCAGCCTATAAAACATATAAGATACACAAGGCTCCCTAGCCTCTACATCGTGTGCACTTAAGATTCTATGCGCGGTATCCCAGAATGTGCAGACTTCCTCATTTTACTGCGCAGTACATGCGCGCACTATGCCATGAAATGTGCATACCAAAATGATATCAAATCAGATCACCAACTTATGTACATTTGTATTTACATTTTCAATTGGGTTCGACCTTAGGGATATTATAATCCCCTCCCCTTATTTATGCACCATCCTCAGTGCATCATGTACCCATGTACAACTAAATTTCAAAATCCTCAAAAAGATGCGGGTATTCTGCCCACATTGCATCCTCATGCTCCCAAGTAGCATCCTCAGGACCGTACCAGGTCCATTGGACCTTTACAAGCCCTATGGCTCGATTCCAGAGCTGTTTGATTTTCCTGTCCAGAATGCACACCAGACACACTTGAAAAGCACCTTCTTGCTCCACCTGAATCACATTCCAATCAATAACATGATTAGCATCAACTATATATTTCTTTATAAAGGATACATGGAATACATTATGAATAGACATAGATGTAGGAAATGCAATCATATAATCTACTGGACCAATCCTCTTTAGGATTTCAAATGACCCACAATAGAGAGCTTCCAACTTTGAACAATTTCCCAACTTCAGGGAACTTCTGTTGTCTTTCACTTTCAAGAATACATGGTCA
This sequence comes from Picea engelmannii, assembly GCA_009831015.1. Classification (NCBI taxonomy): domain Eukaryota; kingdom Viridiplantae; phylum Streptophyta; class Pinopsida; order Pinales; family Pinaceae; genus Picea; species Picea engelmannii. The sequence goes on from ML779371.1 coordinate 419,700, forward strand.
CCCACTTTAAATTCCCTATGAGTTCTACCCTTATCAGTATAAATTTTCTACCTGTCTTGGGAAGCCTTTAAATTTTGTTTTATTTTCAACATTTTCTCTTCCATTTCCCTGAGCAATTCTAGCCCAACCACTGCTCTATCTGTTGGGTTATCCCATCTTACCAGTGTGTTGCACTTTCTGCCATAAAGTGCCTCAAATGGGCTCATCTTTAGAGATGCTTGGTACCCATTGTTATAAGCGAACTCTACCAAGTGTAGGTATTTTTCCCATTTTGATGGTTTATTCATCACATACATCCTCAACATATCCTCAATCACCTGATTCACCCTCTCTGTTTGTCCATCTGTTTCTGGATGATAAGCTGTACTAAATTTCAAATTTGTTCCAAATCCATTAAATAATCCCTTCCAAAATTTTGAGGTAAATTTTGGATCTCTGTCAAACATAATTGTCTTGGGTATGCCACGTAACCTAGAAATTTCCCTCATATAAACATCAACAATGTTCACTGCCTTGTGAGTGAGCTTAACCGGAATAAAATGGGCAACTTTAGTAAGCTTATCCACCACTACCATGATAGAATCATGTTGCTTGTTCCTTCTTGGTAGTTTGGTAATGAAATCCATGGTTACAACTTCCCATTTCCACTCAGGAATGGGTAATGGTTGTATAAAACCAACTGGGTGTCTATGCTCAGCCTTTACTTTTTGACATTCCAAACATTTGGCAATAAAATCAACAACCTCTTTTTCCATGCTTGGCCAATAACATTGGCTCTTGACAGCTGCAATAGTTTTCTGATATCCTGGGTGCCCATCATAAGGCACATTATGCATTTCCCTCAGTATCATATTTTTCAATTCCTAAGAATTTGGTACAAAAATTTTTCCCCTGTATATGAGAATTTCATCCTCATCTAGCTTGTATTCTTTAATTTTCTGCTGCAAATTAACTTGCTATAATTTTTCCACTAAATCCTTGTATTGTAAATCTGATTTGGCAGTCTCTATAATTTTGTGTTTCAAATCTGACTGATACATGCTAATGGCTGTAGCATGCATTTCATGCACTCTTCTGCTGAGTGCATCAACCACTTTTTTTATCTTTTCCCTTGATATGCTTTATATCGAAGTCATATTCGCTTAGAAATTCTAACCATCTTCTTTGCCTAACATTTAAAGTTGGTTGATCAAACAAATATTTCAGACCATTATGGTCTATCCTCATCTCAAATATTTTCCCCATGAGGTAGTGTCTCCATTTCCTCAAGGCATGTACTATGGCTGCTAACTCCAAATCATGAGTGGCATAGTTTCTTTCATGCTCCTTCAACTTCCTTGATTCATAACATATAAAAAACCCATTTTGGCCGAGGACTCCACTAAGTCCCTCTTTACATGCATCTGTGCATACAATGAAGTCTTCATTTGGGTATGCTATCCTTAATATTGGAGCACTTGTTAATAATTGTTTCAAGTGTTGGAAACTCTTTTCACAATCCAATGTCCACTGAAACTTCACATCCTTTCTTTGCAATGAAGTGATTGGGTGTGCAATCTTTGAAAATCCTTCTATAAATCTCCTATAGTATTCTACAAGGCCCATGAATGATCTCACCTCTATCATATTCTTTGGCACTGACCATTCTCTAATGGCTTCTATCTTCCCAGGGTCCACTGTTATGCCATCCTTTGAAATGATGTGCCCCAAATAGTGAATTTTCTTCTGGTAAAATGAGCACTTTCTCAATTTGGCATACAATTGATGCTCCCTTAATACTTGCAAAACCATCCTCAAATGATGTTCATTCTCTTCTTCTGACTTGGAATATACGAGAATGTCATCCAAAAGGACAATGACAAACTTGTCTGAATATTCTCGGAAAACACCATTCATTAAGCACATGAAAACAATTGGTGCATTTGATAGCCCAAATGGCGCCACTGTGAACTCATAATGACCATACCTTGTCCTGAAAGCAGTCTTGTTGATATCTTTCTCTTTAATCCTTACCTGATGGTATCTTGACATGAGATATATCTTTGAAAATATATTTGCATCCTTCAATTGATCAAAAAGATCATCAATCCTTAGCAGAGGATACTTGTTCTTTACAGTCACTTTATTCAACTATCTGAAATCAATGCACAATCTTAATGTTCCATATTTCTTCTTCACAAACAAGACTAGGGCACCCCAAGGTGACACACTTGGGCATATATACCCCTTCTTCAGAAGATCTTCAAGTTTCATTTGCAACTCCTTCAACTCTCGTGTACTCATTATGTAAGGAGTCTTTGACACTGGAGCTGATCTAGGCATTAGATTTATAGAGAAATCAATGTCCCTCCTTGGGGGTAGTCCTGGTACCTCCTTGAACACATCTTCAAAATCTTCCAACATTGGATAATATTCCAAATTTGGCACCCTATCTCTAGGTGTCTCCGCCAAATGAGCTGCAATTATTTGACACCCTTTTCTATAACATTTCTTCAGCTGGAATGCTAAAATATCTCTGATGGCTACTACCTTAGGAATTCCATGCACTTTCCTTAGTTTCCCTTCTTCATCCAAGCAAGTAAATGCTTTGTTATGACAGTCTAGGATGGCATGTTGTTGGTCCAACCAATCCATCCCAATTAGACAGTCATAGGAACCTAAAGGCAAGATGTTCAAATCTTCCTGGGTGTTTAGTCCATTCATGTCAATAAGACATGACTTAACCATCTCATTAAATTTTCTTTTGGCCCCTGTAGCCAGCTGCACCAACCAAGATTCCCCATTCTTACTTCTTGGAAAATGCAAACTTTCCACCACCTTAGGATCTATATAACTATGACTAGCTCCTAAATCAATTAAAATAACAATTGTTTGGTTGTTGATCATACCTTCCAATTCAATCATATGTGACTGATATTCTGCTTGCTTGTTGTCCAGGGCTGCATAGATCCTGGGTATATTTCTGCCCATGTCCTCCACTGTTTCAACTTGCTGTACATTATGAATAGTACTCCCTTTTTCACCTCCATGAGGATAATGTTTGAACATGTGATCCCCTTTACAACCCCAACATTGAATAGGTGGTTTCCTTGGCCTTTGAATTTCTGTGTCCATCATTCTGGGTTCCTTAGGAGTTTGCTGTCCCTGTGGACTATTTTTGAAGAATGGTGGCTTAGACCCCTTTTTCCTTTGATCCATATTGGATTTCTTTTTGTCTTCCCAAGCTTTTTGGAATGTTGGCCTTGATTTTTGTTGATCATATAGGCATTTATCTCACCTTATGGTCTCCTCCAATGTCTTGGGATCATCATACTGTATTTTGTCACTGATGAATGATGGAAATCCACTCAAATACCTTTGAATTTTGCTTGGCTCATCCTTGATGAAAGAGACATACTTCAACAGTTTTAGAAACCTTCTCTTATATTCCTCAATTGTCATACTCCCAAGCTTGAGTTCAAATAAATCTTTCATTTTCTTGTCATAGTATCTCTTAGTCAAGTATTTCTTCTCGAAATACTTCTTGAATATTCTCCAAGTAACACTTTTCTCTTTGATGTGCTGCACCTGCACAAGCTGATCCCACCACATGGATTCTTTTCCTTTGAGTTGATAGATGTCAATTCTCTCCTCTGCATGAGAGGAATAATTAAGCAATTGAAAATACTTTCTCATGCCCACCAGCCATGTCTCTGCATCTTCATCCTTCTTATGCTCATCATCAAATGTAGGAGGTTTGATTTTGTTCATTTCTCCTCGCAGTTCATCCACCCCAGACCTCTCATACTTTCTGACAGGGGATGGACTTGAGATTTTGTGTGATCTCTTATTGGAATTCCTCAGGGAGTGGTGGTGATGCATGCTAACACTTCTTGTTTTTATTTTCTCGTCACGAGACTTGTGACTTCTCGATTTACTCGAGCCACTATCCTTATCCAATTTATTTTATATTATGTTCAAGCTCTCCAATAACTTCATGTTGAAGTCATCCCGCTGCTCCTTGGCTCTCATAAGCCTTTCATTATCATCTTTATGTCTTTGAACATCCTTTTGTAAATTTTTAATGGTCTCTTCCATATTTATGTTTTCATCCCTTTCTTCACCATGTTCAATGGAGTTTGTTCCTTCCATGCTCAAATCGACATCCATCCCTCTGACTTCATCTTCCTAGATGTAATTTCCTGGTGCCTCTTCCATTACTCTGGAATCTAAATTGATATTGATCTCATCTAATTGTTGTTAAATCTACAAAATGTGTAGCCAACAAAACTTGTCAGACTGACTGTTTAAGTAATTTTTATGAAAAATATGAACCATTTTGGTTCAATAATTTATCAGAAGCCTTTCTTCTGATTTCTTGAAACATTGAATTCCCAATCAATTTTCTGGGTGGATAATTATATTCCACTGTCCAAGACCTTTCCAACGCCTTCTCACATGCTCAATTCCGAGTCTTGAGCAAAGCGTTATGGCTTCATGGATCTAGTCGAGGTCTTATAATTTACCCTTCATTGTTTTTGTTGTTCTTCCCCCTTCAAACAACTTCGCGTGCACAAGTTTCAATCTGTGCTCCCGTATTTTCCATGTGCTGCAACATCATAGTTAAATCATGCTTCGTGCACTTTAAAACCACTGCGTATCACTTCATTGTTGCGCCAATAACATGCGTGCACTTTTGTGTCACGCGCCAATAACTACCGCGCACAGTTTTGGTTCTTGCACTATTACCCGTTGCGCGCAGTTTTTGTATCGCACACTGATATTCCACATGCATTGCACCATGCCAAAGTTCAATATGCCCCACCACACATCAATACTATGCGCTTACCATACTAAACTATCGTGCGACAACATATACCCATATTGCGCGTGTGCCAACCAAACTCCTTTGCGCTCTGCCAATACTGCATACACCCTGCGCACCCTTATTGTGTGTGTGTACACCTCGCGCACCTTCTTATGCATGTGCACTCCGTGTAATGCCAATTTTAGTGCGCGCACTGTTATAACCCTAAATTGCACCACACATGCTTACCTGGCATCAGGCCAACTCATTTCCCTTCTTGCCAAAAACTACTGAACAACTCTTCTAAAAACTCCATTTTTAAGAAGTCCACGCTAGCTGGCCCACTACAGCCCGTGTGGATCTACAGTGTCCACGCTAGCAGACCCACTACAGCCCGTGTGGACCTTAAGAATCACGAAAAAAGGAAAGTTTTCGATGGGACAAAAAGATATGGGTGAGTTAACTGAAACTCCCGGCCATGCATGGCCGAGGGTTCGTCCAAAAACCTAGCTCCTTCTAGACTATAAAAGAAGGGGCAGGGGTACCATTTGGAGGAGGAAAAAATATAGCGAAGAAACTCTGCCCATTTACATAGTCCATTGTCCCAACCCTTTAGCCTTTCCTCATGCCAAAGGAGATTTAATGCAAAGCAGTTGAAGGACAGAAGAAGAGGAGCCCAGGATCAGGTTCAAGGAGCGGTGGCCGGTCTCAGCTTTTGTAATTTGATTCACTTTATGTAATAAAAAGAATGCTTTTCCCATCCCAATTCATGAATTGTCTATATTTTGATTGATTTATGTTTGATTTCTAACCCTTGAGTATAGAAGTAGCATGCATGCATAGTTGTTGTTTGTCTTAAGTGCAGGTCATCTTTGGAAGGAGCAACACAAACAAGTAATCAAGCACAACGGAGGATCTACATCGAACGTCGGTAATAAGGTAGGTGGTCCTTTTCCATGCATTTACTGAGAAAGAGGGGTTTAAATCTTGGGATGTAGGTAAAAAAGTAGTTTCTATTCGGTCAAATCTGCATGCAAAGTCTTACCCTAACTTGCTAGTCTGTAGGGTGTTTTTCCCAACAACAGAATTGGCGACTGTACTGTGGAGAATACTCCTTAGGGTTTCTGGATTTATTTAAGTTTTTGGGTAGTTTAAAGACTAGGTTTTTTGTTTTTTCTTTGCCTGTATTTTCTTTTTCTGTAAGGTCTGAGCTAGCAAGGAGTCTGGTTTTCCATACCAGCTTTCCCTGACTTTTGCTTGACTGTATTTTTCAGGACACACAGAGGTACATGCGGCCTGCAGAAGGCCTGAATGCGTGTACCCGTGCCCTATACTCTAAAAGCTCGCATGTGAATGCTAGCTGTAGAGATAGTAGTAGCGTGTAGGAGTTCGGAGAACCTTAGAGGCAGTCCTCCTCTTCCCTGTCAGAATCACACATTCTCAGGGGGGGTTTCTAGAATCTTGTCTGAGTCTTGTTTGATTTCAGTCCTATCTCAGATTGCTTTTTTTGCCTTATTATTTTTCCTTGCATTATTTGTTTTTTCTGTTAGAAAGAGTAGCCAAGCCTTCAAGGGATCCTGGTTGTCAATACCAGAGGCCTCTCACTGGTCTGGACTGCCCGTTTTCATATTTTTTTCTTAGAATTTAGATATACACGCGGCCTGTACAAGGTCAGCCCGCGTGTACACGCTCTCTGTCAATGGTCAGCACGCGTTTGCACGCGTTCTGTTTAAGTGACAGTAGCGTGCTTGTACATGAAACTTTTTGTTCATGATGGGGTAGTCATCCCCTCCTTTGATAAGAACTATTCCTCTCAGGTGTTTGAATCTATGTTTGAACAGTCAGTAGCTTAGAATTCATCTTACCCTTAGCCTACTTTTTCTCAGTGAAAAGTTGACCAAAACAAAAACAAAAAATTGTTTTATGGTTTTTAGACAAGCATGAGAGTCATTGTTTTTTCAATTGCCTTTGTGTGATTCTTTACTCTGATTCTTTGCGATTTGCGCTTTAAGCCAAAATTGTTTTTCTTGGTTTTTTGCTTGTCGGTATTTTCCCTTTCTTGCTTTACTAACATTTAAATAAATAAAAAAATCTCTTTTCATTTTCTTCTTTGGTTAAAGAATGTATTTCTGCATCATTATCTAGGGAAAAGTCTTTTATTTCGTAAGTTTTTGTAGTGCACTTAGATGATAAGTAGCTCATAGTTGAGCGAAATTCCTATGAGTTTGCTGTCCAAAATCTTAGAAAAAATTAAAAAAAAACTTTCTTTGTGAAAAGTTGTTGAAATTTTGCATTTCGTAAAAGTTTTTTGTTTCCATCTTTTTCATTCATTTTTCTCTTTTGTCTTTTACACATCATCAATTTCACCCTCATACCCCTTGACGTAAGACAAAGCCTTAAAAGCAACGCTAATTTTAAAATCTACTAGACTTTTGTGTTTGTAGGGTTCACAAACTAGTTCAGGATTAGGGCCTTGGATTAGGTTGGAGAGGAAACTCTTCAAGGCCATTCAAAACCAAACATTGGAGTCTGAGATAGGGAGTGTCTAAGTCCAGTTTCATGGAAGTCATCTAGGACCCCCCTCTAACACAGGGGATAAACATGAGGTCGCGTGCGGAAAGGTAGCAGAGATAACCCCTCCAAAGCCAGACCAATTGTAGTGGAGAACACATATAGAGGGCTTGTTTTGGGATTATGTCGTTTGCATTTGCCACGGGGCTTCATGGGTCTCGAATCCATTTGAGGTCCTCAGTTGTCTTCCAGACCATTTTCTCTCGATACCCTTGATAGTTTTCGGGCTTGATACCCTTCTCATTGTGGTCTACCCGACTTTCGACTGTACCCGCCTGGTGACTGTTCGCGTGATGGCAACCTAGTTGCCGATATTTTTAGGGACATAAATAGGTGACTGCGGGGGTATATTGTGGTACCTAGGACAGACATTGGGCCACACTTTGTAGAGTATACCCGGAGGGTGCTTCCGTGTTCGAGTTGCACTTGCATCGGTAAGTTTCTCTAGTTTTGGTTGTTGTAATTGTTCTTCCGAATAGTTTAGTGATTGCTTGTCTTATCTCTTAGGGGCTTATTTTTTAGTGTGTGTTACTTTTGAACATTTAGAATACCTTAGCGTGTCTTGGATATTCTCACACAGTGGAGGATCCCAAGCTCCGCCGGTCACGAAGGCTTCTTGGCCTGCCGCCGGTTACACTGGAGCCACCCCCGCCACCTTTAAGGTGGAAGCTAGACCAACAAGGGTCTTTTGAAGCGATCGGGTTACAAACCTTTGCGCCCAAACACCTACCAGAGGAATCAACCATTTTGGAACTTGAAGCAACCGCTCTTGGCTTGGTTGAAACCCCAACCATTGATATCTTGGCACCATTTATTGTACCAATCCAATTTCATGAATGCCAGACAGTGCCTCACACAGAAATGGAAACAAATTCTATTACTCCTTCTGGGAATTCGTCAATTCCCATCACAGTTGCCACCACAGGAGAGTCATCTCCTAACTTACCGTCGTCGGTCCGAGCTACCATGGTCTCAGCCGCAACTATGTCACACAGTGGACCGAACCCATCTATGGCGAAGGCCACAACCCCCTTCACACCTAGTGCGACAGCTCCTCTATTTTCATATGGTATGCCTAGTTCGGGAACAAGTCTTGTACTAACCTACTCCACTTTATAGACTTTGGGTCTGGGGGCAGGGAGCTCTAGCGCTCCTCTGCAAGGTCACCTTGGGGGAACTCCTGTCCCTTTTAATGATTTTCCTTACGCAGGAGGTCATATCCCTCCTTCATCCCCTTCGCTTGGTGGTCCGCATCAACAGTCCGCCGGGTAGCCTACACACACTAGTTTATTTGGAGCAGGGAGTCAGGGACCTGTTGACGGGCGAAATTGACCGCTTGTCAACTGGAGGGGTGGATCCGGTCCGGGGTTGTCTAAATAACCCAAGCCGTTTGGATTAATCCACTCCAATGGGTTTAGAGGCTCCGTTAGTCGATCTAAGTCCTAGGAAAATGAAAGAAAAACTAAGCTAAAGAAACTAAACTAAGTGAAAAACAAATGCTTCAAACTATATACAGGTCTAATATATATATACAGTTTGCTAACTAATATTATAAAGCAATAATTCTACTTATTAAATGTTCAGTTATCAATATAATTAAATCTCCGTTATATGTACAGTATTTACAAAATATAAATTTTGATTGAAATCTGCAAAAATCATATGTGAATTGTCTTATGACAACAAAGCTAGTGTTTTTTTTATTTTTTATATAACTTTTATGAAATAGAAATAAAACAACAACTATCTAACTAAGCAATAGAAGTAATAATATGTACTATATATCTATCTAAACTACAGAGAATTCTCAAATTGATTGACTATTAAATTGCAAATAACAAACTGACCTGAAGTAGCATTTCCTATTTGTCCTATGCACAGTACTCGATTTAGTTGTTTGATGGGAGAAACTCGCACCAGATTTTGCAAAAAACTTCTCGTAAACAGGAAGCAACGATGCTCTTGAATACGAATGATAGAACAAACAAGAGATATAGCAACAACAATTTTATAGTTTACAGATCATCACATTAAGATAAATCCTACTGCGAAGATATGTACATAACTGCTCATTTAACAAAGAAGATTAACCTTTTGTACATTAAATTAAAACAGGGTAATTGCTGTGAGTAAAATAAGAAACATCAAATATGGACAATACTTAAATCATATCACATCAACTTGTAACAAATCTTGATATCTAAAGTAGTCAATAATTTGATTACAAATTGAAATGCACAAAAACTTGAACAAATGTAAGATAAATTGAAGCTAAATCCGTACAAAAAATCCACTTTTATTCAAGTCTGTATAATCATCAGTCCATAGTCTCTGTTCTCCCAACAGTGATGGATTTTTTACAAAAAATAATAAGTATATAAAGGCCACAGGATGAAACATTCCTTGTGGAAATCATCAAAATTGTTTGCACAAAGTATGGGAACAATCTCCCAAATTGCTATTCCTAACTAAGACTAACAACCTAAACCAAAACTGTGTAACAAAAAGCATGTTCAAAAATGCCATAATCGATCCAAATCCCATTGAAATTCGTGTGTACCTATCAATGCACAAAAATACATGATTTTCAGATTGTATTTTAGTTGTGAAATCAACAAATTCGAATTTTGATAATTAGCTAACAGAATCTCACTATTCTGTAGCTAGTTATTATTATCAAACAGAATTGTGTTGTATCAATTCAATCATAATAGAATTGGATGCAATTTGATCAAAAAAATCTTATATGCTAATTCAAAACAAAACAAAATCATCCTAAAATCATTGTTGAAATACCATACCTTGGTTTCAGGGATTCGATTCGATCAAGCTATTTTCGAATTGATAATGGCAGTGGTTGCCTCCACATTTTTAAAGACAACAGAGCTTGTGGACAGACTGCTTGAAAATATTTGAATTGATCAAGGGTTCAACAGGGGGCAAGAGTGTAGGAGGGGGAATGGCAGGACGAGTGAGAAGGGTTCTAAGACACAGGCCTGGAGAAGTAATAAATGTTTCAGCAAATGCAAACAGACCAAAATGCACCTTACAATCATAGAGAAAATCTAAGATTTGGCCTCTAAAGGACGAGCTATATCTCTGTAATAACCCAATTTCTGAGGAAATCGTCCTCGATGGAGGTAAAGGGGATAATTTCAGTTCTGGGGTTTCAAGGGTTTGATCTAATTCAAAACCGTTTTCCTATAATCGCTCACGCAAAAACGTGTCTCTGGGAGGAAATTACGGGGTTTGCCTAAGCAGTCTTCTCTGGTACTATCAAACAATAACAGATTCTGTACACCATGGGGTTCAATTCACACTACAGGAGCCATAGCAGATAGCACACTTTCCAGGAAAAGATAAAATTGCAAAATGGCTGCCAACAGGACCCCCTTCGCACAGTATGTCGGTAGGTTCAACACCGTTTTCTTGGAACAAAACATTTGGTAACAACACTTTCTCGTCAACCACTTTCCCGTCTGGGGGAAACCCTATTTTTGGACAATCTACTCCTGGGCATGGTACTATTCCTGCACAGGGGGCACACATAGCAGGACCTTGGAATTCAGGACAAGGATCCGTTCCCTCCTCCGGAATTCCGTTCTAGGGTAATTATTTCAACAGTCAATGGAACCCCGGACAGAATACTATGCCTCTCCCCACATGACCGGAATGGGGTAATCCTTCCCAAAGTCCTCCGAATACAATGCATGTCCAACACTCTTTGTCCTTTTTGGGAAATCAGCCGATGATGTCTCCACAGATGCAAAATCCTTACGTTGGTCAGGGCCATGGTTTCTACCAGAACCAGGGCCAGCAGCCAAACTTTTCCTGGAAACCTGGTGCCAGTCAAACTCCAAGACCCTTTTTCCCAGGTCATTAGCAACAACCCAAACTACCATTCTTGGCGACTTTACACTTGCCAGATTTGACAAGGTTGTTGAATGATCCTATTTGTCACGATCCACGTTGGCCTCCTATGCCGACAAAGTTGCCTTTGGACATTCCCAAGTTCAAGGCCAAGCCTAATGAAGATCTAGGTGATCATGTGACTACCTTTCATATTTGGTGCTCATCTAACTCATTAAAAGATGACTCCGTACAGTTGCGATTGTTTCAACGTACTCTTATTGGGAGTGCCGCTAAATGGTACATCGAGCTCGATCGCTCAAGATACTCTTCTTTTGGTGCACTAGCGATGGCCTTCCTTAACCATTTCTAGTTACCTGTGAGATACGACGCTGACACAGAGCTGCTTGCCAATTTCGAATAGACAACAACAGACCATATCTCTGATCATATCTGAGAGTGGAGATGCCAGAAGAGTCTAATCAAGGTACCAGTCCCACCAACATTCCTTCTTGAGTGGTTCCTTAAGTCTTTGGTCCCACAGTTATCCAAATACATCACGACATCTAGAGTTTTCTCTGAAGAAGATGCCATCATGAGGGCTCAATAGTTTGAGCTCATCTATTCTCAGTCTGGTTTATTATAAAACATCTTGCCAGATGCGCCATGTTCGATACTGGATAAAACTAGACAGAGAGCTGGACCACATGCCGATGGTATTGTTGGTTCAACACAAACCAATCTCGCTGAGCAATTGACAAAACAGTTGCAACAATTATCCATACAACACACAATGGCCAGCCAAACTACTGCTTTGGCTGCTCCCCCTACCCAAACGTCGGAAGTACACACCTTGTAGTCGACTAACCCAAAGGCCACCCAACAGCCTGAAGGGAAGAAAAAACAACGAAAGAAGGGTAAGGGGGATAAAAAACCCACTGATAATGCTGGCGGGGATAACACAGAAAAACATAAGGTGAGGTATCCATGCAACTTGTGTGCGGAAGACCACCCGACCCATCTTTGTCCTCGACTTGCAGAGGCTCAAAAGTTTGTCACACAGCAACAGTAGGTGGTGTTGACTAATCCATTTCAACATGGGAAAAATATAACTCAAGCCTCTGAAAGCACGGAAGGGGGCAGTCAAGGACCCCCTTCATCTTCGAACAACCCCATGAATGTATATATGGTGAAAGGTGATGATTTTCTATCAACTAGAGCACATGCTTGTATCCCTTTTTCGAACCAACTAGACTATCTTCGAAAAAGGTACCCCAATGGAGTCTCCTTTTATGTTTTTTTAGACTCTCTAAATATGAAAAACCACCGAGCTTACCTTCTTTGGGCTCGTTAAACTTACATCAAAGGATGTTACCATTGTGTGTTTTCTCAATCGCATTTGCATACCTTATCCACCAACCTTGTGACAGTTTGCTTCTGCGTCTTAACACCTTTGGCCGCCGGAGGATTTTTTCCAAGTATCATTTCACCAGAACATCAGTCTTGTCCTTGTGACTTGAGCTTGTATGTTTGCAGTACTCGTTCCTCCATTGTAACGTAATATTCCTTTATTCTTTTTCCAAAATTATCAAAAAGAACAAAAAAAATCAAATATACCCCAAAAAGAGGAAGGGAAAAGTATTTTCTTTATTGGCAGCATAATGAGTCACCCTTGGATAAAGCAAATCTATCTGTTTGTTCATCAGACTATGGGATGTAGTATGACCTTAGGAATCTTTTCTCACTATATAGAGTTGTGTCCTCCACCATTTGGTTATTCTTCCAAACATATGGAGAGTTTTTGTTGCCTCCTGCTTCGTAGACTTATGATTAACATATATGTTTCCTGAGTCTCATCACTTGTCGTGCTATTGTCCAAGGGAAGTTTTTCACTAAGCCTGAGTCAGCCCCTCTGCAATATGTCTCTTGTCCGCATACCCAGCCATCCTGAACACCCAATCAAGTCCTTGTTCGAAATCATTGAAGCCTTCAGTCTGATCATCAAGATTATCAATTTTTTCCATGACCGACGAGCTGTCGAAGACCTCTGGGTAGTGCAGTTGTACACTCATATTACACTCCTACCCAAGTTTTGAAGATTTTGAAGTTGTTGCTCAAGCTATGAAGCCCTCATCTCCAACCATCAGGCCTTATCATCTTCTACGAAGGTGGATACTTTGCATGTATATCTTTTTGATTTCGAGATGTAGATCCATTGTGTATTGTTCACAGCTACACTTTATATAGTTATATGACATAGATCTACAGTGTATTTGATTGGTAGCCATGCGTTCTATTTTATCCTGAGCATGGGTATGCTTGCCTCGGTGAGACATTTGTTATTTTGCAGACGACACCTCCTGGTTCCCGATCCTTGGGCTCAATCGTTCGGTACATCAGTAAAGATTGGTAATGTATTTCGGCCATCAGATGCTCTTCTGACCTCACACATTAGGGGGCATCTGTTATAACTGTAAATTGTACCACACATGCTTACCTGGAATCAGGCCAACTCATATCCCTTCTTTGCCAAAAACTACTAAACAACTCTTCTAAAAACTCCATTTTTTAAAATTCCACGCTAGCTGGCCCACTAGAGCCCACATGGATCTACAGTGTCCACGCTAGCAGGCCCACTACAGCCTGTGTGGACCTTCAAAATCATGAAAAAAGGAAAGTTGCCGACAGGACAAAAAGCTATGGGTGAGTTAACTGAAATTCCCAGCCATGCATGGTCGAGGGTTCATCCAAAAACCTAGCTCCTTCTAGCCTATAAAAGAAGGGGTAGGGGTACCATTTGGAGGAGGAAAAAATATAGCGAAGAAACTCTGCCCATTTATGTAGTCCATTGTCCCAACCCTTTAGACTTTCCTCATGCCAAAGGAGATTTAACGCAAAGCAGTTGAAGGATAGAAGAAGAGGAGCCCAGGATCAGGTTCAAGGAGTGGTGGTCGGTCTCAGATTTTGTAAGTTGATTCACTTTATGTAATAAAAAGAATTATTTTCCCATCCCAATTCATGAATTGTCTATATTTTGATTGATTTATGTTTGATTTCTAACCCTTGAGTATAGAAGTAACATGCATCCATAGTTGTTGTTTGTCTTAAGTGCAGGTCATCTTTGGAAGGAGTAGCACAAACAAGTAATCAAGAACAACAGAGGATCTACATCGAACGTCGGTAATAAGGTAGGTGGTCCTTTTCCATGCATTTACTGAGAAAGAGGGGTTTCCATCTTGGGATGTAGGTAAAAATGTAGTTTCTATTCGGTCAAATCTGCATGCAAAGTCTTACCCTAACTTGCTAGTCCGTAGGATGTTTTCCCCAAAAAAACGCACATGCACACCATATTCTTTCATGCGACGCCACAATTTACTGCGCGCACCTGCAAGCTAACATTTTCCACGCGGTGCCTGCACACTAACATTTTCCGCTCCATTTGTCATGGCTTCACTGTAACTTCAAATTCGACCAATTCTAGGTTTGAATTTTCTAGGACATATATTAAATTAGTAATATCTCATCACTTGAATGAATTTCTCCCTTTTCTCATGAATCCACCCACATAAATTGGGGCTTTTCCCCATTTCAGCCCAGTTGTTGTTACTTTTTGCCATGGACGCTCTACAACTGAAATTTGGCCACTTCGAATTAAATCCTCTATGACATTTTTTTTCAACTCAACTTTCTCGGCCCATTCAGGCTCAGTGTTGAATACTGAATCTCTGATACCAATTTGTAGCATCCTCGGTCTCACACCGGTCGGGACATGCCACTCCTCAGACACTTTACTTAGCTTTGAAACTGTCTTTGTAACATTCCCAGCCTTCAAATAGGCCAGGCCATGCTACTCTTGAACACTGTTTCATGCTCAAATACCAATTTGTGACATCCTTGACCATTCATGTTGGGCCACGCTACCCCAGAGAACACATCTGTTCTCTGTGTGGAACACACTGTAACATACTTAGCATCCTAACTAAGTTATGTCTCATATAACTTTCTAACTGCATGCAATTAAAACATATGCACACATAGAACTCTTGCATAAGATTAATATATATAAAATGTGAACAGACAAATATGCTATGTAAATGCATGAATTCACACTGAAATAACAGTAAACATATATAGGAAGCATATACATGCAATACCCATAAGCATACAGACAACTATAATCACGCATAGGATAAACCCATAAAAATAACACGTGAATAACAATGCAACATGTAAATTAATCACACAATTGACACTTATCTTTGTGAGAATATCACCAATTGTGTGTAGACCTTCCATGAACCTCCCAGCCTTAGACCACACTGTTCATCACTCTCAACAGTGAGTCACCCCCGAGCTGGGACTAAACTCCACCTGGGTAAAGGGGTTCCTAACAGGCTAAAGGCTCATGAACGACAGGAAAGACTCTGTCTCAGGTGCTCACTCAACTAACAACCTACAGTATCTCATTCCCCACATGTCTATCCCACCCAAGGAAGTGTGTCCCTTCTTTGCTTAGCAGTCCCTTGGCTGCCCCACTTCCCTTCTAGGGCTTCAACAACATGCCAGGTAGGAAGTCTCAGAGCCCTGCAGTTGTAGGTCAGCACCTTCGGGAAATCAATCCCCAACAATTCTCTCACCCAAAGAATTACTCACGGGCCTGACAACCCACCTCTTCAATATCCCATGGGCCTAACAACCCGCTTCTTCAATCCCACTCCCAAGCTAACCGTTTCCCAACAAAAGGCTCTAGATACGGGTTCAGGTAAAGTCATGAAGATACAAATGATAGCTCAATGGTTGCCAATACTCCTGGATGATTGACTGTATATCTTAGTGATGGATGAATCAGGGGAAAGATGATGGTTCTAATGATGGAGAGTCCCCAAAATGAACTAAGTCCAACAATATGTATGCATGCCCCCAACTTGCCACTTGTCATGTTGGAAGCTACTTTGGCCCACTTTGCCCCAACTTAGAACTTAGGATAACATAATTATCCATACTCTATGATTTAAGAAATATTAATATAATATTTCTTAACTCCCCTTCCCTTTCCCTAACTAGTGGAGTTTAGTCCCCCATCTCTTTTATCGTGGTTGGTTTGCGCGCAACGATGTATTTTATATTAAATATGAGATATGTACAAAAATAGGTGCACTGGCCTTTAACATCTAGGCTCTCCAGCCTAATCAAAACATAAGCATCCTAGCTTATAATACTAGCTCACCAGCCTCTAAAACATATCAAATACACAAGGCTCCCTAGACTCTACATCACGCACACTTAAGATGATGTGCGCGGTATCCTAGAATGTGAACACTTCCTCATTTTACTGCGCAGTACATGCGTGCACTATGCCATGAAATGTGCATACGAAAATGATATCAAATCAACTCACCAGCTTATGTACATTTGTATTTACATTTGCAATTGAGTTCAGCCTTAGGGATATTACAATTATCATGGTTGTTTGTTTTACAGTTGATCATGATGAGACAAGTGCACAGGAAAGAGTTTAAATACAGAGAACAAGTGGGGTGGCCTATCCCACACTTGATGAATGGTCAGTAACCTTTTGGAGGACCAAAAGGTCTTTAGTGGGGAGTTGTGATCCAAAATTGGATCTCGGGACCAAATTGGGTCACAGAAGGACTAAAAATAAAAGTTCTCAGAATGGGTTCAAAACAAACGTGTACGTAGGCCTCATCGATATGAACCCAATGCAATTTGAATGGGCTCAAACAAACGTCGTATGCTCAAGATATCGCGGTATGTTCATTTGGTCAAACATGCAAAAACAAATGATGATTGTATAGTCCATACAGTGCCACATGGAATCTGACTATACAAGCCGTACAACCATAAATCTGACGTGGTAGGGTACAATTGGCACTGACGTGGGCAGGTACAGGTGGAAAAATTAGATTGGGACATGTGACACCACTGCAAGGGTGACACGTGGCACGTTGCTAATGTGGTCATTACGGTCAACATGCTAATTGGGTTGGAAGTGGATGAATGGTCTCTCAACACGTGGTAGGTTATTTGGGTGAATAATGTGGTGTCACGTGGCCTAGTCCTGGGCTTCCATGTGGCACCCCTCCATTGGCTATTTGGTATGGCAAAATTTTGTGGTTCAACGGGATTCGAACTCGTGACCTATGGTCTAGGTCAAAGCGCTTTGGGCAGGGCCGAGCTACCAGCCCGCCCACATTAGTTCTTATTATATATAGTGGAAAAGTTTTAATTAAAGTGTTATGGTGGGCACGTTGGAAAAAAATAGGGTTGGGGCCTAGCCCCCATCCCTGACGCATCCATAGAACCTCACACAGAACCACATCTATTATACTTTTGTGCGCGCATTTGGTTATAGGTATAGCTCCCATCGCATAAGACCATTACCATAGAACCACATCATATACCTTATGGTGGGTTAATACTTAGGCCCCACCTCCCGGATGAGCCCTCCATGTGACTTGTACATATGCCCCTATGTTATATTTGTTGGTGAATGTGTAGGCTTGGCACCTGGTCGACCGGGATAGCCCACCGACCAGGGCGTGTGACCAGGGCTTATCAACAAAGGGTTTAACATCTTGGGGTCGTGTGGAGACATAGCCCTCGGCCATATGGCCTTTCACATATAACCAGGAGCTGAGATAGCAAGGAGCCAATGCGCTAGGCCACATGGAGGAGCCCTATATGCCCAGGAGCATGGATTTTGGGGGTTGCACCCTACATATTTTCAAAATTAGGGTTTTTAACTATGTAATATCATTTTTATGATTTTATTCAATAGTTTTTAGAGATTTTTGGCAAATATTGGGGGATATTGGGCGCTTTTTTAGGCCAGATCTTGAGGAGAAGTTGGGAGTTTGTTACCCACTTCTAGTATATATAAACCAGAGGTTCTTGGAGCCATGGAAGAGGTTTAGAACAGGTTTATGTTGAAGAATTATTGAGCCAAAGCCATTTTTATGCAGGGAAGCCATTGAGGAGAGAACCTTTGCGGGCCATTTCTAGGAGCTTTGTTCATCTGTTTTCAGTGTCGTAAGTTTTTTTGGGTTCTAGAGATCTGGTAGAACAAGACCATGTCATTTTGTAATCCTTTTGTCACTTTTATGATGTACATTTAAAGCTTCAAACATAAATAAGAAATCCTCACTCACTGAGACAAAGGCCCGGAGACGTAGGCAAGATTGCCAAACTCTGTTATCACTTTGGTGTTTTATGGTTTGTTGTTCTTTGTGCTTATGTTCAGATCTATAGATTTCTTAACGGCTACTATGTTTCCTCTTTCATTCTTCCTCTTTGATTAGTTTCCTAAATGGTAAAATAACTGATACATAATAACTCAACCATTCTCGTTTAAAAGATCCTTTTGGGATCAATTACACTCTATATTCCACTAAAAATGCATGGTAGTTACTTACATGACAAGAACTCTCCAATGTTATCGTTTTTTTACATGACAAGAACACCAAATTGAAAAGTGGTGCTCCTAGAATACCCCTTTTTTCAAGGTTAAAATTACACCATCTTGCAAAAATGGCCTCATGACTCCATTATTTTTCTAATGAAAACCTTAAAATTGACCCTCGTATAAAAAAGTGATGTTATCAGTAGCACCCATTTTTTTTAGGATTAAAGTTACAATGTGTTTAGCATTGTGGCCATAGGGGTTGATTTTTAATATTTGTTGTTCCAAATGAACCAGTTATTAATGGCATGATTTCAAAAAGGTTGTAATTTTCACTTCAAAAAAAATAAGTCTTCTATTGGTAGCATGAATTTTCAATTCAATGGTTGATTTTAAGTTTTTGAAACAAGTTGTAATTTTTAACCTTGAAAAAAATGAGAGTTATATCAATAACACCACTTTTTGATTCAAGGGTTGATTTTAAGATTTTTGTTGCTACAATACTAGTTTTTAAGGCTGTGATTTCACACAAGTTGTAATTTTAACCCCGAAAAAAAAATCACGCTACTGATAGCACCACTTTTTGATTGGAGGGTTGATTGTAAGGTTTTTTTTGCAATGTTACCGATTGCTAAGGCCATGGTTTCAAACAAGTTGTAATTTTAACCCTGAAAAAAGCTTCTACTAGTAACACCATTTTTCGATTTGGGGGTCGATTTTAAGGTTTTTGTTAGCAATATTTCGAGGCTTTGAGGCCATGGTTGCAAAAAACATAAAATTTAACCCCCCC
>ML779371.1:439305-455525 GCA_009831015.1 Picea engelmannii
TGGTGATTCTATGAGCACCACTTTTCAACTCAAGGGTTGATTTTTAGTATTTTTAAACCCAAGAATATGGGTTTTTTAAGCTAGAGTTTTCTTTTTTAGGTCACAGTTCTCATCAAGTTGGTAACTATGTTGCAGGATAAATTGCACCACTATTAACTTGCTTATATCTGCTATGACCAAGAAATTTTGAACATGATTTTATGTTGCAATGAATGCAAGTATTCCATATCTAGGTATGGTCTCTCTATTTTTGTTATACACTTTATAAACATTGCAATTTGTTTTTTAATATTTTCTGCAACATAACACATTATAATGATTATAATTATGATTGTGTCTCTTAATAAAATAAATGTATATTTTCCAATATTATATAACAATCATAAAGTATGTTTATACAATTACAACCCACCATGGGCTTCTTGTTGTTTCTTTTCATTGAGGTTTGTAAATTCGAGGATCTTAGTACCTGATCTAGTTACTATGTTGATAATAAGGTTGACTTAATGATTTTAGTTGAAAAAAATGAAAAACTGAGTGTTGTAAGGAAGACTTATAAGTTGATTCCAAAAAAATGATTTGGAGGAGTTAAGCCAAAATGATGCTCCTCTGATAATCCCTACTTGCACCATTTTTTTAAAGTTGGTTACTATTGAAATTGATACATAAATACTAGTAAAAGTGTAAAAGTGTTGGTACTCAAGTTTTGATAGTTGTTAACATGCATTTGGAATTTAAATGATTCATTCCTATATATTTATATTTTCCCATGCATGGGTTCAAGTCTTGATGACACAAATCCTATACACAAATTTGGGAGGGGTTATCCTTATATGAAATTGAAACCTCTAATTTTATAGTATATCAATTTGATGAATCTTTTCAAGCTATGGATTGGATAAGGTTCAATGTATCTTCAAATAGTTTTTGAAAATATTAAATTATTAACGTAGATATTGCATCTATTACTAGGTAAAAGGGAAATTATTTTGATTGATGATACACATATGGTCCGTATACAGTCATGGTGGTAGAACTACATCAGTAGAAAATGATAAAACCCATAAACACTTGTTTTAGTAGCTAGTGCTTATGGGGGTTGATTATTTTTTATTTATTTTGTGCAAGTTATTAGCTAACAATGACGAATTGATAGAAGCTACTAGAAAATTTTTCATGGTGGACATATATGTGTTGGCCGGCGTCATGGGTTGCTTGAATACCATAATTTGCTTAAACATGACCATTAAAGTTTTGGAGGAGTTTCAAGGGAAAATTGTGAATTTTGGATCACAAAGTTACCTTGTTTTCTTTAATGCACAAATTATTATAATATTTCTTCCCAAATCTTAACAACCATGTTAGCTAAGGAAGTAGTACAATCGAAATAAATAAAAGTATAGAAAATATGGTAGCTCATTTATTTGAAGAAAGAGGACTTTCTAGATCTTGTCCCCAATTGAAGTTTATATACCATATTTTTGAAAAGTTTGCAATTGTTGTTGGATTTTTTTAGTGAGTTTAAGAATGGTATTGTTAAACACCAAATATATTAATGGAATATGTAATGAGAATACATATGATTATTACTTAATAGCTCTTCTTGTATAATTAGAGTTTCAAAATGGTAAAGGTTTCTCAAATACAAGATTTCAAATTGATGTAAAAAACCTTGAATCATGGATATGTTGTAGCTTAGTTGATCAATTGTGACTAACAACTAAGGAACTTATGGGAACATGGATTCGTAAGATTGTTGGTATTTTTCTGATGCAAATAGTTGTCACTACAAAAAAAATCATTGCTTTCTCTCAAGGATGGGATTCATATACCTTCAAATATGAGTTATGGATACAACTTATATATGACAAATCTAATGAGTTATGAAAAATAAAGAAACATAAAATAATGATGTCTTGAATGCCCTCCTTTTGCAATGCCTCTTGTGTAATACAAGTGAAAAACATGTCATCACTAGCATAATATGTGGCCTTGCTAGAGATATATAGGATGTTTTCACCGACAAAGGGATAGCCATTTCTCTACTCCTTGAATCATTCACTCATTATTAATGGCATTCACATAAAACTTCAAGAGAATGAGAAAAAATGAGATGCCCAAAAGTATAAAGTAGAAGGTTTAAATAATGAGATAGAATTTCATTTAATGATCATTAGTTACAGTGGAGGTTATGTTTTTGGTGGGGAGAGGGTTAGAAATATGAAATTACTACATGCTCATTTTGTTGGAATATTGAGAGGGGGGGGGGGTGTTGAATCAATATGAGTACTTAATTTCCACTTTTAACTACAACGTGTATTCTTTAACTTTGCTTGCAATATTTAACAATTTAAAATTAACATTTAATGTATCATCAACAATATAAATAAACCATGAACAATAAGAAACCACAAATACGCAGTACACCAGACGTTTACGTGGAAACCCAATGCGAGGAAAAACCACATAATGATTTTCTTATATGTTAGAAGAAATACATTCATAGGAAGCACCAACTTCCTTATTTTCCAGCTACAACTGGAAGGAGGCTACAACCCCCTAGTTTTTCAGGCTCCAACTTGAAGGAAGCTCCAACTCCCTTATTCTTCGGTACCAACCTGAAGGAGGATACAACCCCCTTTGTTGCCATGTCCAACCACTCGAAAATATAAATGTAGACAACTTGTCACTACCACTGAATCAATCAACTTGTTATTGATCTGTCACTGTCACGTCCATAAGCTATCACTATTGTTGTGCTTCATCAAATGTTACCACTCAAACCCTTATGCCTTAAACCCTCGTACTAAGATCCACAAAAAAGTCTTTCAAATCAAATACTCAAGAACTACTAAGACATTTATGTGATGGACTACTCCAAAATATAGAACCTTACTTACATAGTAAACCATACCTCTCAAACTGTAGATGACCTGATGGATTAGATCTTTTGAACTTCAGTTTCCTCAACATATACACGCATTGTTCTTTGTAAACTCACGGATGTCCATGCTTTGTTGCACTGTGGCTCACAGATGTTCGTTCCCTACTTCCTCTACAACCCACATATTTCCTCTCTTCTTTGTACATCTTCATTTTCCTTCACTAAACCCTACATATGTTCGTTCTCTTCCTTCAATGAAAATCATAGATGTTCATGCTCTTCCTTCACTGCAACTCACGAATGTCTTCAGGAAAAACCCTAGAACAATAATCTTAAATTCATCCCTTCGGCCCCTGCAACTTTTCTCTTCACTGAAATTTGCTTCCTCAGACTTATAGCTTCAGATCTATCAATAGTACCTCCCCATAACAATTTATAAAAAATATATCCAATGTGATCAATATGTGTTAATAGGATTCTCTTGAAGTCTTGTTTATACTTTCCAAGTGACTTCCTTTAGGGGCTAGCTTGTAACTATTTTACCCCTTTTCCTTATTTTAGGGCTAACCCACACTCTCTTTTTGCAACCACTTTATCCTTAATTAAATTCTTGTTGCAACGACTTTACCCTTAATAAATGATTTGTAACTACTTGTTGACTTGTTGACCTTCTAGGGGATTCTAGATCATTCTTCAGAGTCCTCCAACTTTATAGGGCCATAAATCCTCAACTTTGAGGAACCACGTGGCGTACCACATATCATTGGAAATGGCATGATATGTGTTTTCCATCCATGAATGATTTACATCTACTTACACTATCCTTTATGTCCTTTTTCCTCGATAAATTGTGGGTTCCATAACCATACCTTCAGGGCTTCCTTACATCTTCAAGGGTTGACATCAATGACAACCAATATTTCAACAATCTCCCCCTTTGGCATTGATGGAAACATTCTGATGCAACACCACAACACTATCCTCCCCATGTGACCATCTCTCCCTCTGTCTTTATACCTATGATATTTCTCTTTGTTTCCCTACATCTGCTCATTCTCTCTCCCTTTGACATCAATGGAAAAGGATAAATTTCCTTGGGGTTGTTCCCCTTGTTTGAACTCTCCTTGGGGTTTATCCCCCTGTCAAAACTCTTCTTGGGGATTCTCCCCCTATCTGCACTCTTCAGATCGTTCTGTTGAATTTTTGTCTTCATGGTGCTTCCTTGTGTAAATCATTGACATATATGAAAATCATTTGAGAATTATTGACTCCAAGTCTTCATTACTTGTCATATTTAATTCTTCTCTCCCCTTATCATATTGTTATTGATGATATACTGAAGTTCATTGTGGGGTAGAAACTACTCCAAGTATCTGTTGAAGATACTCAAAAGTATCCATCGAAAGAGGTTTAGTGAGGATATTTGCAATATGTTATTTTTTCCCAATGTACTCTAGTTTGTTGTTCTTCTCTGTAGCCTGATCCCATAGAAAGTGACACTTGATCAGAATGTGTTTCATCTTGGAATGCATCACCTGATTCTATGAGATACTAATAGAATTGATGTTATCACAAAGTATTAGAATGGGCTCATCATAGTCCCCCTGTATATCCTACAACGATTGTTTCATCAAGAGAAATTGAGTACAACATGCTACTGCGACAATGTATTCTTCTTATATTGTAGACAATGATATTGATGATTGCTTCTTGCTTAAATAGTATATCGAACACTCACCCAAATATAAATTTGCTCCACTTGTACTTCTTATGTCGTCAATGATTCCAACACAATCTTCATCTATATAAGCAACTAGAGATAGTTCATTTTCTTTTGGATACCATAACCCATAGTCTTTTGTTGCTTTGAGATATTTGAATATTCTCTTTACTTCCATAACATGTGTTTCCTTTCTTGTTGCTTGAAATCTTGCTACTTTTCCAACTGCTTGCATCACATCAAGTCTTGATGATGTCGCATAAAGTAAGCTACCAATCATTGATCTATAGAGTCTCTGATCTGCATCCTTGGATTCATATTCTTTGCTCAACTTGCAACTGGTTTGCATAGGAGTACTTACGGGCTTACAATCTTCAATTCAAAACCTTTTTATAATTTCTTTGATATACTTGGTCTGTGAAATAAATATACATGTATCACACTAATATATATGAAGTCCCAAAAATAATGTCAACTCACCAAACAAAGACATTTCGAACTCATTCTGCATGTCTTTAGAAAACTTCAAACTCATCCTGTCATCATCACTTCCAAAGATAATGTCATCAACATAAACTTCAATTATTAATATTCTATCATGATTTACCTTTATGTATAGATTGATTTTTGCATTTCCTTTCCTAAACCCTTGCTACTGTAAATACCTGTCCAACCTTGAGTACCATGCTATGTGGGCTTACTTGAGACCATACAATGCTTTCTTTATCCTGCAAACACAATCTTCCCTTTCTAACAACCGAAATCCTTTTGGTTTCTCAATGTACTCTTCTTCTTATAACTCTCCATTTAGGAAGGATGATTTTACATCCATCTGATATACCTTTATCTTCTTTGAACATGCATAATCCAAGATTAATATAATTTATTCCATTCTATAAATTGAGGCAAAAGTTTCTTGAAAGTCTATTCCCTCAACCTGGGCATATCCTTTGCATACTAGCCTTGCTTTATTTATGGTTACCTATCCATTCTCATTCAACTTGTTTTGAAATACCCATTTTGTGCCAATCACATTCTTGTGTTTCGGTCTAGGAACCAGTTTCCATGTGTCATTATTCTCTATATGATCCAATTCTTCATCCATAACCTTGATCCAATGTTCATCCTTGTTGGCTTCTTCAGAACTACTTGGTTCAATTGTAGATAACAATGCTAGGTGTTGTTGTTCTGGTGACATTATTCTTATTCCGGTTTAAACTCCTGCGTCTTTATTCCAAATAATATGTTTTGGTGGATGATTTTTTTGTACTTGTCGGTTGGGTGTCTTAGGAGGTAATTGTTGCTCATATTCCCATTGTTCTACTTCTATATGATCTTCTTATTTTGTTTCTGATTCTTTTATATCTTCTTCGTCATCCCACTCTTCTAATTATTCACTTCCTTCTTTTACCTTCTGTACATTTGTCTCATCAATCATTACATTGATTCTTTCCACAATTTTCTTGAGTCTTGGGCTGAAGCATTTATATGCTTTTCTTTTTCTTGAATACCCAAATAGTATTCCTTTGTCAACTCGGTAGTCAAATTTTCCAAGCCTTCCATCCTCTCTTTTGATATAACATTTGCTTCCAAATACTCTGAATTGATTCACACTTGTCGGTCTTCCTTTCCATAAATCATAGGGAGTCTTATCACTGTTACTTCCAAGCATTCCTCTGTTTAGGATGTGAACTGTTGTATGTACTACATGTTCCCAAAATATGTCACTCAACTTGGAATATTTCAACATGGTTCTGTCGATTTCCTGTACTGTTCTATTCTTTATTTCGACAACTCCATTTTGTTGAGGTGTCCTTGCTGCTGAGAATTGTCTTTTTATTCCATGTTCGCCACAAAAATCCATAAATTCCTTTGATGTAAACTCTCTGTCATTATTTGATCTCAAACACTTTATTTTCAAATCCATCTCGGTTTCAACCATTTGATTGTATATTTTGAAGTGGTTGAATTCCTCTGACTTCTTCCTGAGAAAGAAAACTGCAGTCATTCTTGTGTAGTCATCCAATAGTAGCATAAAATAATGTTCGAAATTTAATCCCTATGTTCTTGTAGATTCACATATATTAGTGTGTACAATCTCTAATGGTTTTTTATTGGAGTACTCTGTTGATTTGAACTTGGTATTGGTTTGTTTTCCTTGTAGACAATGCTCACATAGAGTATTTGCTAGCTTTGAGATCTCAA
This sequence comes from Picea engelmannii, assembly GCA_009831015.1. Taxonomy (NCBI): domain Eukaryota; kingdom Viridiplantae; phylum Streptophyta; class Pinopsida; order Pinales; family Pinaceae; genus Picea; species Picea engelmannii. Next base: position 446,115 of record ML779371.1, read on the forward strand.
GAATTTCTTTCACTGCTTCCTTTCTACTGATTTTTACAAGGTTATTAAAGTTTATGTGACCCATCCCTCTGTACCAGAGCCAACTTTAATTTTACTTTCCTAAGAAATATTTTCCCCTTCCAATCTCATTCAGGACATATATGTTGTTTAAGGTTATTCTGTTTGTAGCTACCAATTTCCTAATCTGTCTTTCCTTATCTCACATTTTTCAGATTCAAACAAAAGTCTACGTCCTTGATCACACATTTGAATTACACTTAGAAGATCGTGCTTCATATATTCGACCAATAGAAAAATTTCTACCTTGGCATATTTGTTTCCAATCTTGATTATGCCTCTTCCTATAATTTTGACTGAGTTATCATTTCCAAATGAAACCAATCCATCTCATTCCTTCTTCAGTGTCAAAAACCTGTTCTTTTCACCTATCATATTCTTCAAACAACTACTATCAACATACCGCCCACTTTTCTTGTGTTGCACTTGTAGAGAAAGAGATCAATCTTCAGTGTTGAGTTGATCCTGCTTTCTTCTCCATATCCTTTGTGGTTCTTGTTTATGAATGTTGTTATTCTACTTTGGTTCATTTGGAGGAACAATCAGTCTACAATCTTTGGCCATGTGTCCAAAATGGTTGCACTTGTACCACTCTGTTTCATTACTCAGTGAACCAAAACTGTTGGTATTTTTGTTATGTGCTTCAAGTGACTTTCTAGAATAATTGTTGTTTAAATAGCCTTCATAATTGCTTTTGTTCTTGGCATAGGCTCTACAGTTTGTATCTTTGTGACCAAAATTGTTACAAGAATAACATAAACCAAGAAAAATAGCTTGATACCTGGATGCAGAGGATGTTCTGAATGATGTTTCTCTTATGAAGCCTTCTTCTTCTTGAGATGTTGTTGATTGTTGGTTCTATGTTTTGAGTCTTCTAAGTGGTCTAGTTCCTCTATGATTTTCTTCTTGAGTACCTCTGACTACTTCTGCATAGGTGATTTGTCCTACTTCCTGTTATGTTGTCTTGGAGATTGAAACTTTCTTTGTCTGCATCTAGTTGTATCATATCTCATACCTATCATAGTATGTCCTTTGATTGTTGATGATCTCATCCAATATCTCAGTGTTGTTTGTCTGCATGTCGTTCTTCTAAATATCTTTTCTTAAGGTGACTATTTCTTCTTCCAAAATTCCAATTATATTCTCCTTATCTTCTAACTGATTTTTGAGTGTTTCTTCAATCCTTTTTCTTTATTCTACCTGGATTTTTAATTTCATGGTTATTTGCTCGATTTATTATGATTTGGATTTTTGAGATCCTTCTTTCTTCTTTAATTCTTCCTTGAGTGACTTTATTTTCTTTCTTTTTTTCCCTAGTTCTTCTAGGGCACTGATTATTTATGCTCTAAGATCGACTTCACCTTCTTATTCATAATCTTCTTCATCATATTATACTTCCATGAAGAGTACTCTTTTTGAATCACCGTCACTATCATCATATTCGTATGATGAGGAGTTGTCTTCCTTTGAGTAGAAGTTTTTCTTGAATAATTTCTTTTTTTTCTTTTGCTTGTCTCTCTTTTGATTTTGATTTTTCTTCTTAGGGTCTTCTTCTTCAGTACTACCTTTATTCTTAGCATAAGGACATTTAGAGGCAAATTGACCAATACCATCATAATTAAAACATTTTAATAGAAGCATAACTTTGTACTTTCTGGTTCCTCTTTTCAACTTCATCATGAAGTTTTCTACTTCTTCATCTTCCTCTGAATCTTCACTGCAACTAGAATCTGGTTTTGACTTTGGCTTGATCTGCTTCTTTGTCTTCTTTGATGCCTTGTATTTTTCTTCCTTTGTGATTGGTTTATATTTTTCTATTCTCACCTCATAAGCTGTGAATATTCCATGTAGCTTGTACATGCTCAAAATGTTAAGATCGTTTCTTTCTTCTAGGGATGATACTTTAGGATCAAATCTCATAGGAAGAGATCTTAGAACCTTTTGAACAATCAATTGCTCATCAAATTCTTCTCCCAATCCTTTAATGGTGTTCACTGTTTCGTCAACTCGTATAAACTAGGATGCAATGTCTTCATCTTCCTTGATCTTCAATTTCTTAAATTTCTCTCTAAGAATTTAAAGTTGCTCCCTTGACTTTGGCATCTCCTTCATAAATATTTTGACGTTTATCCCAGAGATTCTTTGCATTCTTGCAATGCATAACCTTGACAAAAACTAAATTATCGATGCTACTCAGAATGGTGCCTTTAGCCTTTGAATTTATTTCTTTGATTGGTTTTCCATCTTTGTCAGCTGGGGGAGTGGATGGTGTTGTATATCCATCTAATATTGACTGCCAAACATCAAATCCATGTGTCTATAAAAATGTTTCCATCCTTTTATTCCAAAATGCTTAGTTATGTCCATCAAACCTTCGTTCTCCAATATTTGCATATTCCATGATCTCCTTCCAGTGGTTAAACTATTTCTTGAAGGACATGCTTTGTTACAATTGTTGGAATACTGAGAGGGGGAGGTGAATCAGTATGAGCACTTAATTTCCACTTTTAACCACAATGAGTATTCTTTAACTTTATGAGTAATATTTAACAGTTTAAGGTTAAAATTACATGCATCAACAGTAGTATAAATCAACCATGAAAAATACGAAACCACAAATACACAATACACCAAAAGTTTATGTGGAAACCCAATGCAAGAAAAAACCACAGAATGATTTTCTTATATTTTAGAGGAAATACATTCATAGGAAGCACCAACTTCCTTATTTTCTAGATACAAATGGAAGGAGGCTAAAACCCCCTATTTTTTCAGGCTCCAACCTGAAGGAAGCTCCAACTCCCTAATTCTCTATCACCAACTGGAAGGAGGCTACAACCCCCTTTCCTTTCCCCATTCAACCACCTAGAAATATAAATGTAGACAAGCTGTCACTACCACTGAATCAATCAACTTGTTACTGATCCGTTACTTTCACTGCCATAACTTGTCACTATTATTGTTCTTCATCAACTGTTACCACTTTTTGGCATAGGGGAAGACCTAGGGTTCAACACTTCAACAACACACCAAAAAAACCCTAACTATCAGCCCTTTCATCAACACCTGTGAAGTAGATGAAGTCTCACCCAAGGTAGAGGCAGTGGTGGTTGCAAGACTCAGATGTATGCAACCTAGATGGGACGCATATCTGTGATTACAACACTCTAACAAGGAACTTAGAAGTTAACATTCATCGATATTTAACCCTTATTCACATTGCAGATCCAAATCCTAATTACAGAACAACACAGTATTCTACCAGATCTACCACATCTAAGCACTTTGCATATAGAAACATATTAGATCTAGCATTCAATCACATTACTAAGCATTAAGCTATTATATCATATGCTTCTAACATTCATAAAGATAACAACACTAAGCATAAATCACATCAAATGCACAAAGAAACCATAACACCAGATATACGTGGTTCACCCCCAACCTTGGGCTACGTCCACCAACTCTTCTCTTCTTTATTATCTTCTGTCAATATTATACAAGAACAAAGCCACAAGATCCTACTCTGCATAGGATAGGATATCTGTGCACACCTCGCCAGATCCTCCTTCCCCGAGTTAGATCACAACACAAAGCCTTTCTTACAATCGCTTGCACTCAACACAATATAGTACTTATCACCACATCTCTTCGCACTTAGCGCCACATATATTCGCACTTAGCACACTGGCCTCTTCCTATATTTCCTATATATCTATTTATACATTACAAAATGGGCCTAAACATGGGTAAACCCATGGGATGACATCCCCATACCTGTTACATAAGCCTAAAACCCAAAAATCCCTAAAATGGGGCCGAGATCCCGCGATCTCCGCTTCAACTTGCGCTCCGCTTTCGACAAACTCTCAAAGTCCCAAAATAGGTTAAACATGACCAATAATCTCCAAGACTTGGGCAAGGGCCAACAAGCCCGCAACACTCACCTGTGACTCGTCCCGAGTCACTCTGAACTGTGTAGCTCCACCTCAAAATCCTCGAGCCTGGCTCGAGCTGCTTCAACCTTTTGCTTTGCTAGGGCCTCCTTCTCATTGAATTCATGAATAACTACCTTGTTCATAGGTTCTTCCAAGCATTGTTCGAATGCAGTGACTACTTGTTCCAACTCTGCTCCTCGACCTTCAATTTCCTCAAACAGTTGGCAAGCTTCATCCTGGACTTTTTGGAGCCTCTGAGTCACTTCCATGACTTTGCTCTATATGGTATGGACCTACTGCTAAGAAGTGCATTGTTCCTGGGACCTTTTCATAATCTCAACTACTGACAGGAGTTTAAAATGTGCATGTACTGTCACTGCTTGTTGCTTTGCCTCCTAGAGCTGTGAATCCAATGTCTTTAGTTCAGGGTCCTCAGTAAGTCACTCATAAGTCTTCACACTTCTACTGCTAAGTTGTTTACATTACAAAGCTAATGCTCTAATCCTCTCAACTGTGCTCTTGGCAGTGGCTTCTCTTTGGTCTCACACGTCCTGCAAAGTACTTGGTACTGTTTGTAGCTCTAGATCTGCTATTCTCTATTGAAGTTGTTGGATGGCTTCAACAAGCTTCGCTACTTGATGCTCCACTAGGTATTTCTCCTTTTGATCTGAGCCCATCATAGAGAGAAGTGCTCTGCTGACTGCTTCTTTTACTCCAACCTGCTCCGCGAGCAATTTTTCCTTCTCTTTCTGGATTTGCGCTCTATCCTCTTTGAAATTTTTTTGTAGGTCATCATTTTCTTGTTGCGCAACTCGACATTGCTCGATCACTTCCTCTTGTGCTTTCTTAAGGGCCATTTTGGCCTGTTCTTTTTCTTCTTGTGCACGATGAAGGCGAGCTTCGGTCGCATCAGCTATTCTACGGAGTTGGTAGGCGCATCTCCCAACTCTGGTTCTTCTGATGGTGGGGGTACAGTGGACACTACGTGGCTGGAGTGAAGGGCTTATTGTACCCCTCTCAGCTCCGTCTCAATCCTTCCATACATGACTTCTTATTTGGATTTAGTTCTCTGAAAAATATCTTCTGAGGCATCTAATACAACTGCGATGATGAAGTCGAAGTCATTGAGCGTGAACACAGTCTACATCTTGGTCTTCCTAGCTTTTGCCTTCTTCCGCGATGTGGGTTTCGTGGGAGAAACCTTTCTTTTGTTAGATGACTCTGCATCATCAGGGGGATTTTGTGGTGGTGTTACTTCGCCTTGTTTCTTCTTGTCTTCTTCTCAAATGTTCTCTTCTTTGTCTACTTCATCTTCACCTCCTCCACTAGGTGATTCTGAAGTAGTCTCTTATGATGTGTTGTTCATCTTCTGTACCACTTCTGTCTTCTACTATTTTCAGGTGTATCATACCCTTCATGAGTGACCACCAGGATTTTGATTAGTTCGAGGTCAGATAATTTTGTGGGGTCAATTGGGATAAGGAGATATCCAGACCATTCCTTAGTTATTTCTTCTAGGTCCTCCTCTGTGAGTTTTCAGTAACTCTATAACACTTCTTTGTGTTCGTCTCCTCGTGCAGTGATATAGATAAAATGTTTGTTTGTGTGGAACTTCACAAATGGCCTGAACATGTGCAGGGTGTTCGACGTCATACAAGGGACAACCTCGATAGCCCTCTTTAACTGTAGGTAGTAGGTGTGGAACACCATGTTTGACTGCCATTGTTTTCCCATATCGCTCGAATACCAGAGAGTGGTGAAATTCGTGGCTAAGGGTTCAGATGGCTCTATTTCAGGGAAGGTCGCACCTTTCGGCATCTCCCAAGCTATGAACGTGATGAGGATCAGAAGCCAACTAAAGTGGAACTCATAGCCCTAATCCTGAGCTTCACGACAGTCTTGTTCTAACTGGTTCACTAACTAGCTTGCCTAGTTCATTTGTATCCCCTCCACGCATTTTCCTGCGAGGTCAACAACAAACCCCGTGTTCTGCGTGGGTCTGTTATTTCTTACTATATTTCCAACAATCAAGTGGAAAGTGAGGCACACTGCACCATTCTATATGCAGGTTACTTTGTAGACTCGCTTCCTCTTCTCCACATCGCCGTAGGTATATTTAATCTTCTACGCCAGGGCGTGGTCTACAGCCTTTCCTGGGTAAAAGTCTTGCGGGTCTATTCCCTGCATGGTCAATCCAGTGATCCGATGGATCAGCGTTGAATCGACGGTGATGCGTCTGTATAGCCACAAATAACCACCATGGACACTCGACAGCAGGAGATTAACGCACGTGTTAACTTCCTGGTGCCTTCCAAAATGGGGTATCTTCATTATGTTCATGATGATGGACTGCGTGAGTTCCATAGTCCATGGTTGCGGGATTATCCTCGACTTCTTACCCTTCATTCTAGTTAAATACCTATGAGGTTCCAGCATGTTAAATTTCTTGTGGTCTCCCAAGTTGAAGTCGTTGATCTTATCCTACTAAGGCTTGCCTGTGCGTATCCCCTATGGGAGGTACGCAGTAATCAGGGTGTAGTCAAAGTCTCTAGTGACATTGTCATGATTCATCGCGCCGGATAGAGGCGGTATGTAGTCAGTTAGGATGGATGGGATTAACTTCACGTTTTCCAAGTCATCTTGATTCTTGGTTCTCTTCTCGACCACAGCTCAGGATGGTCCATATCCACAAGCAACCGATGGGGAGGCTTGCACTCCTCTCGTCGATGAAGCTTGAATTTCGACAGACATCACCTTCTCAGCCATAAGGTCGATTAGAACTTCTTCGATAGACTTTTCTACGGTGATGAGTTCATCTGACATGCACGCTTGAGATTAGAAAACTCGGGTTGATTAACAAACACTCAATGCAATGGAATAGGTGGCAAAGTCTTAGTAAACACAACGTGACAATAATGAGTTCTCTTGGATACAATTCACGAAAGTGTTCTCGATGCAACAATCGATAAAATAAGTAAACATTAATTTAACGGATCCCTCCAACAGAAAAGAAGCCTTCATCATTACAGTTTTGTCCATTACGGTGTGGTCCCCACAGTCCGATGGTGAGTTTTCTGATCAGAACTGTTGTTCTAATGGTCATAATGCCTCTAACGGTTATATTGTTCTGCCATGGCAAAGTGCTAATCTGAGTTTCTCTAATATTCCAACGAAGTTCGAATTCTGGAGACCTTCCTTCTGTGAGGTCTTCTCTGGAACTTCCTGTAACTTCTCTAACTTTTTTTTCTTCTTGCTGATCTTTCTAGCCTTCTTCCTTGTGATCTGTGTCTCGGTATTCTTCCTTCCATCCAGATTCTTATCTCTTTTTGGCATAATAACTTTGCGATATTGGTGGTATTTCCTAACGTTCAAGGGCAATACTTATTCTCTGTCTAGTGTAGGTGTTCTACTCTCCTGTACAAATAGGTGTTTCAAGTCTTCTTGTGTTCTTTCAACTTTGACATACAGATCTTCGGTCCTCTGTAGCTTCGACTGGTTTTCTTGTTCTTTCAGTAAGTGTGTTATTCTCTTATCCATGAAGTCTCTTAGGTCTTTCTTTTTCTGTTCTATAGCTTCCTCTTCTTTTCTTCGGGTTTGATCTTTCTCAATCCAGGTTTTTCCTAGTAACATAGAAAATGGTGCGATGTTCTCAATAAATTTAACAACCTCAAATTCTTCCTCTGTCGAAGTTCCATGAGCAGTCATCCATGTCTGGGTAAGTCTTCCACATAGGGTTATCATATTTCCTCTAAATAGTCCTATTCCTCCTAATGAAGGAACCATAGTAGGCTTTCCCAAAATTTCCCAGGTTCTTTCTGTCATGATATTCACTTGTGTTTCATCATCCAGAACACAATCTATGTCGAAGTCTCTTATTCTTGTTTCTATGCACTCTTTTTCTTTGAAGATTTATGATAAGTTGATATCTCTGTGGTCATTTAGGGTTTCTTTTAGTTGTAATAATACAGTCTCTAATTCTTTCTGGGGTTCTGCCATGGTCTCAGTTTCTCGGTCTTCCTCAGGATTGTCTTGTCTCATATTCATTCTTTCAACCTTAACAATCATTCTAGGGAAATCTAGAACTTCATGGTCCATAGCTTTACAACAAAGACAACTAGGTTTTCTACCAGGGCATTCTTGATCCGTAGGATCTTTTAATGACTATGGTTGAGTTTTTATTTTTCATGTATTAATTAACCATTTGAGAAACTTAATGAAATAATGAGGAAAGAAGAGGAATTATGACAGCCATATACACATTTGCAGATTTGAAATGAAATAATAGACAACAAACCATAACACGAGAATTGATAATGGAGTTCGGCACAACTTTGCCTACGTCTCTGGGCCTTTGTCTCTGTGGGGGAGGCTTCTTTATTTCTGTTCAAAATCTCAAAAGTACATCGCAGCAGTGTCAATTGGCTACAAGACTAATCTGGTCATGTTTTTCCATATCTCTAAAACCCTGCAAAGAAAACGGCACGCAAAACGGATGGCTGGAGCTCCCAGAAATGACCCGCAAGCATATGCTCCTCAATAGCTTCCCTGCATAAAAATGGCTTTGGCTTGGCTTCCCTTCAGCATAAATCTATTTTTTTTTCCCTCTATGGCCTCAATCAGGCCTGGTTTTTATAGATCTAAAGTTGGTTATCCATCTCCAACTTCCTCCCAAAATTTGGGCTCCAAAAATGCCCAATATCTCCCAAAAATGGAGAAAATTAATTAATATCAGGCTTAGAATCATATTAAAATCCAAAATCTTAATAGAAAACCCACTTTTTGAATAAAATTAGGCATAAGCCCCCCAAAATGGCACGCGCCCCCTAAACTCAATCGCATGGAAGGACATGTGGCCAAGCGCCAGCCCAAAGGGCTGTGTGCTGGCCCCCTCTCCCGAACTCCATGGTCGCATGCGCCATTCCATAGAACTGCCTCCTACATACGCTCCCCAACATATGGTCTCGGTGTTGGTATTATGGAGGAGGGTATATGACTGGCAGTTAACAACTTACCGAGGCTCTAATGGATAGGCCCCACAATATACGTCAGTGGTTGTATGGTGGCGCGGGGTCCAAGGGCTGGCCCCTTATCCCAAACTCCCGCATATGGTAAGCCCTCCGGTCCAGCTCTGTGGTTCTATGGTAAGTGTATTGAACCGTGGGTTGGGGCTAATCCCTGGCCCTTTGCGCCCTCCATAATAAATATATCAATTTATATATATTAAATTACATTTGTTTAAGTCCCCGAGGTGTAGGACAGTCGGTGACGGGGTGTTGTTAAGCCACTCCGTGATGTTAAAGTCACCGGTTTGAAACCTGCGGGGACAAAAAATCCAACCATGTTAAGGGTTGGTGTGGCTCAGGCCGGGTGCGATCCCCGGGTGATTTTGACGGCTTAGATGCCCCTGAGTCAC